>JARKHS020009693.1:0-20262 GCA_030143305.2 Amblyomma americanum
ACCACCACATAGCTCGAAGCGCAAATATAAGATTGATATTATAATTAGTTGCTGAAAAAGATGTACGAGTACAATGCACAGGGCGAGAGTGCGTTGCAGTTTAACACGAGGCGTGATCCGTTGCGGCGAAAGGTCAGTGCTCTTATGCAGTAGCCGCCGAAGCTGATCTGTTCCCGCCGCTGCAGGTTCGTATGCCGGTTGCGGCATTATTTATTTGATTTATTTGTTTATATGGTTCTCCCAAGGTCGCCCGTAGAGGGAGAAACGATTTAATGATTTTAGCTAGCGTTTAAAAATCGCAATCATGCTTCTGTGCGCAGAACGGAATTTGGAACATTAAGACAGAAAGAGAGCGGTGCGGAAAAGCTACAATAAACGAAATAAACAGGAGAGAAGATAAAATGAGTCCAATTATTGCTTACACACTCAACAATTCTGAACAAAAGCATTTTTGAGCTGAAAACCGGGCTTGAAAGCAATTCTTTTATAAATTGGAACATTTCGCTACAACAATTGTTATATCTGCACATAAGCTGACGGCAGTCTTGCATTTATTTTCTTTTAATATTTTTGCTATCGTCAAAAACGTTCGCCATTGGTTTTCTATGGCAGTACTAAATGTTAGATGTGTTCGACGGAAACGCTTGAAAGGAAAGCTTTTGCTGCATATCAGAAGAACAAACCATTACCTTCAATGTTTCTACAACAGTACCTTAAAATTTTCCAATTTTCAAAATTTTTTTTCGAGAATGTAAGAATTGCTAAGGCGCATCCGCAAGCAACGATGCAACATAACAAAAGTTCAAGTGCATAGTCCGACAAACCGGCTCACTAAGTTCACTGCTTGAAGAATGCACGAAGGTAACATGCAAGGAGGAATTAAAGCTTGTCAAGATGTCCAGTGCCATTTACATATGCAAACAAAAAGTTCGTTGTATGTCTGTTGTCTAAGGAAGGCTAAGGAACCAAAAACGCTGGCATTGTTAGAGGCACCTGGGCGAGCTAGATTATGCACTGTTCCTAGTACGCATGCTAGTCAGCATACGCAGGGCATTCAAGCAGATCTGTTCCACAAATTCGATCGAGCCGCAGTTGACACAAAGGGGACTGACCATTTGACCGAAACTGCAACGCATGCCGTTTGTAAACGCAGCGTTCAGGCGAAGTCGCTGATAAATTGTTTCCAGATGGAAGCTTTCTGGGTGGCAGTTTTGATCAAAGATGTCGGTTGACTAAGTAAAGAAATTCGTAATGATGTGTCAGGAAGCTCGAGAGCCAATACTTTTTATCGGAATGAAATATTTCAGACATTTGGGACGAATTATGTCTCGTGAATAACGTCCGAATGTATCTCTAATGTTGGTGGCCTTCACAGGTTTCATCTTCATCTGCTTCTTCATTGGCCAGAATGCCACTTATGTCCAAGATTCGCCTCGTGAAGTGCTCCTTACGCACTAAATGTCCCTGTGACGAAAGCTTCAAGGGACCCAGAAAGGGGATCTCAATGGAGCTGCGATATGTCTGGGATGTTAAAAGACGACGGTTCATAATTATCCCCAAGCAAGAAATATTTTAATACGTTTTGTGGAAGCTCAATTATATGCAGACAAATTTGAACATCCACGTCTTCGCGCCTTTCTCTCTCCTCTCGCACGCCAAAACAGCGGCATCATCTGCCGGCCCCACTCACTCGGCCCCTCCACTACTTCCGACGGCTGCGGAGCGCGCGGAGCGGCCGCGGCCGCGGCCGCGGTAGCGCGTGACGTCTGAATGAATTTTTCTCTGTGAGCCAATGATAACCCCCGCCTGCTGACGTCACTTGTAAAACGTGACGTCGTCTGCCAGGCTTTCGCACGTCGCCGCGCTCCTCGCAGCGACGCGCGGTGCAAAAGCGGGAATATTTAAAACTTTATTGTAAATTTCCCGCTCACATTTGAGGTCTCGTACGCAGCATGAACGCTCGGTGGCCCGTACTCTACATAGTGCAAAAATATTAAAGCCAAGCTCAAAAACCCGTTTCGGTGGCGCTTAAAATAGGCGCGCTTTCTAGCTTTGGTCCAGTGAAGCCCATGGTGTAAGATATTACTTGCTACTCGGCCAGAAATAATGGTTATTGAGGAAGTGAAAGGCGCCCTACATGTCCATCTTTTCGCTGGAAGCCTCAATTGAGCTGCGTAGGATATGATGGAAGTTTGGCGAGAGAATGGAGAGATGCCCGTAGTGAAGGGCAATGTTTCAACTACGTGGCATTCTTTGGACTGCGCTCACAACAAACAGAATACAAGCTCCTTTGGCATTTCGTGCCAACACAGAGCGAAGGGCATCTTGTAGGAAAGGAGAATAAGCACGGCGAGCGTTCGTTCAACTCCAAGTATGACGGCGTCGGGCCGGGGTGCATACTGCCACCGTGCTTACATCCATGGAGCCGGGGATCCGTCTAGTTCTTTGTTTGATGCGAGCCAGCTGTCACCCTCGAGATTACGAAAATGCATAAAGAAGCATGCGTTCCAGCATTTTCGTCATCACCAGCTTAAATACGCCAATTGCAGCCCAAAGGCATCTCCTGAGTCTCTTCAAATTACCTTGTCATGTGACTGCTGCGGCCATCCCCGCGAGCTTCCTAATCTCGTCCACGCACCCGACTTTCTGCACCGCTGCAACACTTGCCTGTCTTGGCATTCATTCTGTTACCTTAATGGATCCCTGGTTATTGTGCCTTGACATTGCGTGACCTGCCGATGCCTTTACTCCTTGACCAATTTAGCTCATTCTACCTCTAAATTTAACACCCATCAGTTTATATATAATCACGATAGCTCTCTGCACTGTCGTTAACCCCACAAAGACACCTAACACGCGCTCCTAGTTAAATATCTTGTGTATAAGTCGCTTTTAGATTTCCGCCACACTGATCAGTATACTTCCAAGATACGGTCGTCCTATATTTTCTTCGTGAGAGATATTGGTAACTTGCTATACATGGCACGAGTATACCGCCAAATGCATTAAGCGTCCTCATATTCTACTAACCGTTCCACTGTCGTCTCGGTCAGCAGTTGCTGCATGCCCTAAGTGGATCAATTCCACCACAATTCCAATTTCTTCGCCCGAGTCGGAAACTGTTTTGTAATTCCAAGAATATTTACAAATAAATTAGATTTATTAACAAGAAGATTGAGTTCCACTACACTGATTTGCCTGTCCATACTTTCGGTCATGCTTGCATTTTCGTCCTCGGAGTTACTGAGGAAAGAAAACACTTGATCCTGTCTATATCACTACACTCATTAGCAGCAGCCTGACACGCCCGCTACCGTGCAAGTGCATCTAACATGACTGTTCAATTAAACCGGTCTGATACCATTTCTGTCAACCTTATTTCCACAGGCTTCCTTACCCCATTTGCCTGCCTAATATTGTGGAACCTTCTGCTATGCTTGCCTTCTCCTGGCGTGCACTCCGTTACCCTTAACGACTATTGGTTATTCTACCATCGCATTTCTTGATTTGGGCCAGAAAAATTACCGAGTCTTGTTTGTACCCTGACCTACTCTGCTCCCTTACTTTCTCGTAGTGTTACACCTATCATGTATTTTTTTCCACAGCACGCTCTCGTGTCCTAAATAAAACTGCAACCATTTCGTTAGACACCACTTTTGTGTCCTATAGATTATGGCTGCTGGTAATATACAGCTCGTATGTACTTTTTCTCATGAGGAATATTGGTAACCTGCTATTCGGTATCTTAGAGTACCTTCTAAATGCACTGACGCTGAGACAAAAAGACGTCGACGCTGGTGGAGCGTGGATTGAAGGAGGTTGAATTTCGAAGTCTCTCCCACCGAAAGACGTGCTGCCGAGCCCCCTCTGTTGCCGGGTCCCTGTCTTGTCATTAGCATCGGGACAAATCTGGTGAAGGTGGAATCGATCTCATTTCCCGTACCCTAACGGTTAGCCAGCACTCCAGTCCCATACCCGTCAAGACGCCCGTTCACAGTGCTCGCAACCGGATTCGAGGCTTACCACCTTAGCCTTTCCAATCGGGCATGTCCTCAGAACAACTTGGTGTCGCGTGAATGCCTGGCGCGACCACCCCAATGCCTTAGCGCGAAAACCCCAATGCATGGAGAGCCCACACCCTACTTCACGCTACAGAACCACCGCATCCCGAAGTCTTTCCTCGGCGACATCCTTGAAGACGTGGAAGGCTGGTTGCAGCACTACGAGCGAGTTGCTGCGTTCAACCACTGGGATGACGCCGCCCAGCTCCGTAACATCTACTTCAGTCTAGACGACGGCATTCGGGCCTCGTTTGAAAACCCTGAAGACCAGTTGTCCCCTTGAAGTGGGCTCCGACGTCGTGCACTAGAAACATACGGCAGCTCTGGTCGTCGCGAGCGGGCAGAGCGCGCTCTGCAATATGGTGTTCAGCTTCCAAATAAAAATGTTGCAGCTTATGTAGAGGACATGACGTGCCCCTCATGCGCGCGGACCCTGCAATATCCAAGTACAAAAAGCTACGCAGTTACAAAAAAAAGATACAAAAAGCACATCGTTGTGCGGGGGAACCGCCATCGACACAGACACGACATGGCGAGGCCTCATCGGTTCCGAAGTCCGCAGTCGCCGTTCACTCCGACACAGCGACGCTCCCTCGACATAACGACGCTTCGACGCTTCCGTGGTCCAAAGTAGCCGCTCGCTTCGACACATCGACGCTGATATAGGGCGGCGCCTCGACGATTACGACGCCCGTGCTCCCCGATCTCTCCAACGCACTGACACCATCAGAAAGCACACCACGCCGACGAATTCCCAGCGGCAAAACCTACAGACAACGACGCTTGTGCCCGATCAACCCCTCCGGAGCCTCAACCTCGCGAGCGGCTTTCCTTAGACATACCTATGATACTGGATGGTCGCCCCGTTCGAGCGTTATTAGATACTGGTGCTAATTATTCGATTCTAGCCAGCCAGCGCGCCACTATTTTCAGAAAGGTTCTCAAGCCAGCGGCTGGCACACACTTTCGCACTGTGGGTGGTCATCTGATTGCACCTCTCGGCATGTGCACCGCCCGAGTTCAAATCGGGGGTTCCAAATTTGTCGTCTCCTGTCTGGTTCTGAGCAACTGTTCGCACGACTTCATTTTAGGTGTAGATTTTCTGCGTGAATATGGGGCGCTTATTCACCTACGCGATAACAAGGTCACGTTTTTGACTGAGAATGATGTCGCCCCCAGCAATGCACCACGGCCAAGCTAGACGCTTCGATTTTTTACGGACACTGTGACCCAGCCGCTTCGAACTAACGCCTTCATTAAAGTTGAGTGCGAATCATTTCAGGACGGTTACGCCATCGGCGAAACACACCTTTCATTGCTGCTGACGCAAGGGGTGTGCGTGGCCCGCAGTCTGATCCTTTTTAACAGTGGCCAGTCACATGTAGGTACTTGCTTCCAATTTTACGTACGAGCATCGGCATCTATTTCTTGGCACTTCCGTAGCCTTTGTCGAACGCATCTCCGATGCTTCCAAGTGCTTCTCCTCAGAACCTGTGAAGCCTCCTTTATCCCTCGAGAACCTCGATGTCAACTCAGCGCTCTCAACCAGCCAACGGAAACAACTGCGTGCACTATTGCTTGACTTCAGAGTGTTTCGCCTCCTCGTCGAAATTGCGTCAAACTACCATACCCAATCACCACATAGTGACGTATGTTGACGTACAACCATTCCGGCAACACCTCTCTCGCGTATCGTCTATAGAGCGCGACGTTATCAGGGCCCAAGTTAAGGAGATGCTCGATGAGGACGTTATCTAGCCTTTCAACAGCTCACAGTCCTCGCCGGTCGTCCTCGCTAAAAAGAAAGACGGCGCTCTGCGTTCTTGCGTCGATTACCGGAAGCTGAACGCGGCCAAGAATAAGGACGTTTACCCATTGCCACGTAGTGACGATTACCTCGACCGCTTTCGGCCCGCTCACTATTTATTGTCTATCGACCTAAAACGTTGCTGCTGAAAAATTGAGGTCGATGAACGGGATCGTGAGAAAAAAGCCCTTCTCACTCCCGATGGCCTTTATGAATTTGCACTTCTAGCTATCGATCTTTATTTTGCGCCTGCCACCTTTCAGCGGTTGATTGACACTGTCCTTGCCGGTCTTAAATGGCAGTGTTGCCTAGTCTGCCTCGAAGACGCTGTGATTTTCGCCGACTGCTTTAGTCAACGTCTTGAACGCCTGCGCACGGTCCTTAAAGCCCTTCGTTCAGCTAACCTCACATTGAAGCCCCGAAAATTACACTTCGGTTACCACGAGCTGAAACTTCTCCGCCATGTCGTCAGCGGCACCGGCGTGAAGGCCGAGCCCGACATGCTTGCAGCGGTTGAAGAATACCCCCCCCCCCCTCCCTCACGTGATAAGAAAGCTGTTCGGCACTTTCTAGGGCTCTGCAGTTACTATTGGCGTTTTATCGGGGATTTCACTGACCTCGCAAGATCGCTCACTCAGCTCAACCGCGACGCCACACCTTTTGCTTGGTCCCACGAGCAAGACGTGGCTTTCCCCGAGCTCCGCCTGTGCCTTCAAACGCCGCCCGTTCTAAACATTTTGATGAGCGGGGCGACACTGAAATACACACCGACGCCAGCAATATCCGCCTCGATGCGGTTGTCTTGCAACGCCAGGATGGCGTTGAACGAGTCATCGCTTATGCAAGCCGCGCTCTGTCACGCGCAGAGATTAACTAGTTCATGACAAAAAAAGAATGCCTCGCCATTATTTGGGCCGAAGCGAAATTTAGCTCCTATCTTTATGATCGCCCTTTAAAAGTGGCAAGTTACCACCACTCCTCAGGTTGGTTGGCCAACCTGCGTGACTCGTATGGGCGCCTAGCGCGATGGAGTTTTCGCCTGCGGGAGTTTGACCTCACCATAGTGTATAGGTTCGGACATAAGCATGAAGACGCCGACGCTCTCTTACGTGCGCCTGTCGAACTCGCAACACCCGGCTCGGGCAACTCATCAGTTCGCTTGAGGTTGTCCATTCTTCTGATTTGCAACGCAGCAGCGCGCCGATCCAGTATCACGACCCCTCATCGATTATCTCAAAGGCCAGCCAGCCACCGTTCCAAAATGTTTCTCTCGGCAGCTGTCGTCGTTTTCCCCGCAACGAGGCGTGCTCTATAAGAAGAACACTGGTTCCAGTTCGCGAGCGTACCTCCTCGTCGTGCCGATAGCCCTTCAAGAGGAAATACTTTCTTTGTGCCACGATGAACACACCTCTGGCCGTTTAGGATACTCTCGCACGCTTTCTAGAATATGCCAGCTGTTCAACTGGCCCAAACTTCCCACTGTTGTTAAATGACATGTGCAGAGCTGTTGGCAATGTCAGCGCCGTAAGGTCCCGGCCGCCAAGCCTCCGGTGCTTCTCCAACCTATTGCACAACCACGTGCCCCATTCGATCAGGTCGGCATGAACATTCTCTGCCCTTTCCCTTTGTCCTCAGGTGGCAACCGGTATATCATCATTGCCACTTTGGCACGGCGGCCCGTCCTACCTCATTACCGACCGATTGACCTCCTCTACTTCCCAGATGGCTGAAATTTTTCAGCTAAGCGGCACGACCCACCATAGGACTACTGCTTACCACCCGCAAGCAAACGGGCTGACAGAGTGGCTTAATAAGACAATGGCGGACATGCTAGCAATTTACGTAGATGTGAAAATAGGACTCACGCGCAACGCTCGGCTGGCACGCCCAGCGCTCCCCTGTCCACACACCCCTCTCAAACAACGTGACCACGCAGGCACCCCACCAACCACGTGACCAACGGGGCCACCACAAAGCTCATTTGGTGCCATGGAGCTCAAGTGGTGCCACGCTGAAGGGTCGAAGAGCTAGCGTAGTGTAGCAATCGCTGCCAATGCCTGACTCAAAGCAACGCGGGAAAGCAAAAGGAGTACTTCTGCATCACGGCAAGCGCATTGACCTGGCGCAGTGAAAAGTAGCAGAATCAGACCCTCCTCTCCACATCGTAGAAGCGTTGCATGGGAGGTTGGGTGGGAGCGCGGCTTAAAATGTTAGGTAGTGGGTTGTAGAATGAGCACCTCATTGCCATTTCGGAGAAGGGGGCAGGGAGGGACAGGGCAGACACCGAGCAGCCCTCGGGGAAGGAACAAAGGTCGAGAGAAAAAAATGGGGATGAGCAGGCTTTATGCTGCGAAGGGCCCAGCAAAAACAAGGAAGGCAGTGGTGAAGCGAAAGGAAAAGCTTGGAAAACAATTTGCGCGCACGTATGCCACTCATTTGACGTTTTTGAAGGTGTTTTGTTTTCTTCTCTCGAGCGCTGAATCTCTTCGCTAGCCCGAAGCGTCCCCTTGGACAGGATGCGTTATCAATGGGCGATCACGTGGCGGAAGAGCAGCGGGAAGGATGCCCGCATGAAAGCCAAGAATTTCCTTTGTCTTCATCGACGCGTCGCTACAAACAGCGGCTAGCGAACGTTAAAAAACCTGATGCAATAAACACTGACACTAACAAAGCTTCTGCAACCTCTCGCGCAGTCACCAGGGGCTCGCAATGTTCATCAAACAGTCGTGACGGCTATGCGCCACATGATGCATAGAGACCATGAAAGCGCTTGTAGTGCCGGCGCAAAAGCACGAAAGCTTACGCGGGCAGCTTTCTCCGCGGCCAACGTCGAACACCATAAAAATGCAATGCGATATGCACAAAAAAAGCCCTAAGAATCCCAAGTAAACAAGCGAGTTTTATTGTTATTATGACATTCAAACAGCAGCTCTTCACGAGAGTGCAGCAAGCAAGGTCTTGCTATTTGGGCACGGTTTGCCCTTTTATATCCGATGTAGGATATGCAAGGAGGCTTTTGTGAGAATGTCAGCTCTTCCCGTGTACAGCTAACGTACTTGAGACAGCCCATAGGTGTATCCCGGCAACTCGCTAGAGGCGCATGACATTTCTGCATTTTGAAGCCCAGACTAATCTGCTCAGGACTTGCGAAGCCTGCAGGCGGAAATATACTACCTGTTTGCTCCCACAGAGCCAGCTTGGCTATGTCAGGGTGTTGCACGGGAAGCTCCTATTGCGTCTGCGCACCATTCGCCGTCATGTTGCCCGCGTCTTTCATGCACACAGTGCGTTTCGCCACTGCGCAGCCCACGCTTAGCCCTGTTCTAGAGGATGTGTATGATACAGGCGGCAAGTATGTGGAAATGGCGACTGTGCCCATGCCCAGTCCATGTATTTTCTATGAAGGACCCCTGTAGGCTACAGGAGGGAATACTGTTGTTAGCCCACAGACAGCCTAATTGGCTACGTCAGGGTGCTGCACGGAAAGCCTCCATTGGGCGTGCCCGGACCACCATGTAGCCCCCATCTGTTATGCACACGAACTGCAGGCGGCCTATGCTTAGCCATTTTATACCCGATTTAGGATACAGGCAGAGACGACGTGGGAATGGCAAATGTGTCCATGCCCAGGCCATGCGGAACCGTCGAAGGTGTTGCTCAGCGACACATATTCGGTGCATATTCGAAAGAAAACGGCACTGCGCGTAAGCAATCGCCACCGCGTGCTCTAAAATAAAACAAAAATAGCGGAGAAGGAACCCCGGAGAGCACGTAGCTTTGCGTGTGCTGCTGCCCAAGGAAGCACGGCCACGCGCACCGTGAATTTCTCTCGAACGTCCGAGCAGTTTCTACTCGTTGTCGATGGAGAGGGAGTAGCGTCGGAAGTGCTAAGTGATGCACTCTTCCTTTTTCACCTCGTGTCGCCGACGGCGCACGACGAGAAAGCCCTCGATGATTTTGGAACCCAGTCCCCAAGCTTGACCAATGTGGTCGCGCGCCCGGTGCGAGGAAGATAAGTAGCTTGTGCAGTTGATACAGCGTGTATGTGCGCGCCTGCATTGGGGCAAAGAATGAACAGACGCGGAAACGCCTATATATCAGGGCTTTAACCGCTGTCTGTTAGCCCGAGCCGCCATTTAAGCATCCGAGAAGCGCGCCCGCTCAACTGCCGGGAGAACACCACTCGACCAGCCACGGAAATGTTAACAGAAGGCAGAAATGTTAACAGAAGGCGTGCAGCCTCCCTTTCGCATGTCTGGTTTCCACTAGGGTAGACAATGTCTGTAACTGTAGTGTGAAGGGTTCCTGTCTTCTTGAACGAATCGAACATCACATACCTTTCCGCGTTATACTCTGGGCAGTACATAACATAATGTTCGACATCCCCGCACACACCACATAAATGACATAAAGGATGATTTCGAGGAAAAAATATACATAATAGTTTCCGCACTACTCCCCTTATGGCATTTTGCTCCCACCAGTCGGCCAAGAGAACACTTGAGATGCTTTCTTGCAGCTTGTCTGTTGTAATTATTAATGTGAGCGGAACACATTCTATATAGAAGTTTGACCAGTGATGAGCCCTATCATATCGATCCACTACAGGGCACGAAATTTTGAAAAATTCGACAAGACTACGCGGCACTGCAGTGCAATCTTAGGTCCCTGATATCCGTGTTAGACGAACTAATAAATCCACTTCCCGATCCACGAAACAAATGAATACCCCGTGGATTATTCTGCGAAGAAGAGGCAACGTCTATGAACGGTTGCGTACAAAAAATGATAAATAGTTCGCCTTGGAGCAGCTCAGCGTTCTTGCGCAACAAGCCCCCGGCTATAGGATTGCTGTCCAGCGATTGCGTTTTTCGTTGCGTGAGCAGTGTAGTCTTCTTTAGAAAAATGATGGTCGATTTGCTTAGTTTGGCCAAACGAGAATTATGTGCGCGAAAAATTCGGTTTACACTTCGGTTCCAGTGTCCACATGCAGTTCTCACAAATGGCGGTTGTCCGCATAGCGATACTGGGTAATATCTATATAGGTCATTCGGTCCTTCACATTAATAGACCACTTGGAGTCCTCATCCCACTCCTGGCGCTCTAGAGCAGCGCTCAGGAGATGCGCAAATGCCCGGCCATGGCAGGTGCTGCCGTCCACGGTAGTTGGGTTGGGTAGCGACCGACGTTTCTCTTGCCGAGCAGCCTCTGGCGATTAACCGATCTGCCACCTTACAGGGAAGAAAGGTTGCTAGAATATATATCTATATATAAGCCTGGGCAGGTTGTCAAGCACTCAGTGGGAAGGTGAGCAGCCTGCCATGAAATACGCTTCAGACAAACAAACACACCGCTGCTAACTGCGTGTAATGCCCACCATAAGTACGACCGCAATTAAGTTTCGTGGTCTGTGCATAAGTGTATAAAACCACAACCCTCAGGTGGGTGCACTCTGTAAGAAGTCTCCAACCTAATCTTCCCAACAGGCTGTCCGACATTTTACCGAAAAGGCGATTGCTAAATGACGTTCAAAGGCGCAGCAGAACTTATTTACGGATCCTGAATACATTCTTCCTCAAACAGAACAACAGGAAGTGGGCATCGAAAATCCCCAATGGTGTGTCTAATAATAAAATATACTTCAAACTGTTCCCTTACCTTACCCTGGCATTGTGCAAGATGTGAAGGTGCTAGAAAGGTGCGATGTAGCGACTACAGGAAGGTAAGGTCACGAATTAGCCGAGACATGAAGAGGGAACGAAACAAACTGGATAGAAAGAAACCCTTCAACGAGTTGCCAGTAATAAGGAAGGTCGAGCAATTCAGGATCTGTGCTGCAAAACAGATATTCGGCTTTAACAGGGCCCCAGTACATTAATGTTGAAGCAGTGAGCGTTAACCTCGAAGCTGTCAATGCGGAGTGCGAAGCGGAAAGAGACGATAGAATTTTTATAGAGGTTCACGAAAATCTCCGTCATGAGACTAACATTTTGTTCACAAACGCCGAAGCAAATGTTCTTACGCTATAGGCAGAAGAGAACTGATAAAGCTATCAAAGCTAATCAATAAACTCAAGGTAACCGACAAAAGCTGGTATAATATGGAGAGAACTGAGCATGATGTATTGAATGAAGGTATTCAAATGAAACTGGGTGCAAAAAAATCAGATGTATGCACTAAGAGACAAGGAGAGCAATATGATTACCAATATGAAGAACATATAGGTGCTGAAGCTTTGTACACAAGTCTAACCAGTGCCCAATGTAGACAGCGTAGTAGCGCAAAGCTATTGGACATCCCGCCAGAAAAAAAAGAGGAAGCAACGAAAGCATTGGGAGAATTGCAAATGGGAAAAATACCTGACAAGGATCCCGTAGCAACAGTGGGTAGAGTGGGCCAGTGAACAAACGCAATATGTGAGACCCTTGACGAAATCACAAGAAGAAATGGGCTTGGGGAGGTCCTCCAATTCGAAAGCTAGATATCCGTTGGTCGTTATAGACAACGGACTGGTCTTCAAGATTAAGCAAGTGTAGCATGAGGCGTAAGAATGTTAGGTGGGTGAAAGAGATTAAGAAGTTTGAGTGAAAAAGGTGGCCGCAGAGGATAAATTGGAAATGTAAAGGAGGTCTTTGTGATGCAGTGGGAGTGGTCAGAATGATCATGATGTAATATTTCCATAGTATAACAAATCCATTCTTTTCACCTTGGTAGAAGAGTCATTCGCGTCAGTGTAATGATTCCCTGCAAGCAATATGCTACTCTCCTGCTCTGCAATTAATGGATGATTTTGCAAGACTCATATTATATGTTTAAAATAATCATAAGTTTCATTAACACGTTGGTCATACAAATGAAGCTAAAAGACAGTAGAGTGTTGTAGAGGTATTCGATATAGAAATGTCAGGCAGTAATGTGCTAACTTCTCAAATACAAACTTGCAAAAATAATCCATGTAGCTTAATTTCGTCCTTATAACGCAGAAAGATAATTAATTCGAGATGTGGATATATATTGGATGATACCGTGTAATGAGCTTGAACATTTCTATATTGAGGCGAAATAACACCATCTATAAAAAGATAGTTGTGCCTCTTAGAAGCAATACATATGTATTCATGAAATTATTTGGTAGCAGTTCTGCGTCTGCAAATAATTTTCTTTCCAAATGCGGAAAGAATAATGGCAGAAAGTAACGTAAATGTGGTTTTATATGTTGGATGTTTAAAGAATAAATGTGCAGATATGAAATAAAAAAATTATGAAGTATGCGAACATCTCACAAGAAAAATCATTGATGGATATGCATCTGGTGGATAAGAAGTTTCAAGTGAAAGCGGCTGTATTAAGCGCAAAAAATACGTCTTTTTCTATGCAATGAGAGGGCCACAAAAAAAGTACCCACATTGGCCAACGGCGAAGCTTCTTGAGTCAAAACGGCTCCTGAATTTTTTGGCACCATACATTCACAAGCAACATACCCTAGAATGCAGTTCAGTGCCTCCGCTTGATATGGGTGGGAAGTAGAAAACAACACGAGTAGGCGTAGCTCAACTACAGATGTAAGCGTAGGATCTGGACGATGCCCGTCTAAACTTGAAAAGCGTTGAATGAAACGCTTGTGAACAGGTGCCCTCTTTATTCAATAATTTTCTTTCCCATGAGGGCGAAGGCTGAGGATGAGCATCCTGGCATGAATATATATGTTGATCTAAGTTCTTTTGCCCCTACTGTTGAGAAAGTTCAAAACATTGATCGATCTCACCATTAATTCACTTCAATTTAAAACGCCATTTCTTCAGTACACAACATTAGGCGATAAATATTTTTCCTCAGGCTGAACTGAAGTCCATGAAAGAATGGTATCAACAGATCATCAATACGTAATGTAGGCAAGTCAGTAACTGGTACAATTCAGCGAAGGTCCATCCCAGACTGCAGCCGGCACGAATTAACCACAAAACTACTCACAGCCGCGAACAGAAAATGAAGGCTCCCGGTGGACAGCAGTCTATGTTCTCAGCAGACTCCTTGGTGTGATCATTATTACGAGCAGAAGTAGCACCCTGTGTCCACTGCAAGACAGTTGCTTCTCCCTCATCTCAATAATAAACCATGTACTGTGCCAGCTTCGGCCATCTTATCCCGGCAAACTTCTTAATATCATCTACCAACTTTACTTTCTGCCACACCCTTCAGCGCTTCAATCGCTTTGGAGTCGTTCTTTGTCTTATAAAACTATTGGTTACCTTCCATTTGAGTACATGCATGCTCATGGCCCTTTATTCTAGACTCCAACCAAGATGTCAACCACGACCGGTTCGAAAATCACACTCGAACCCAATTATCCTCCATCACCTGGAAATTCCCTAGTCAGCCCCTAAAATGTTTTAGAAGAATAAAAATCGCACCAAAGCCATCTCCAAAAGGGCCTGCATATTGGCGAGTCTGAAATGACCGCTGAGAACAGCTGTATTGTTCAAACAGAGGAGTGAGATGTTTCATTTCATTTTTGTCGTTAGTACTAGACGTTCGGGAATGTAATATGGCAGCACAATCATCCTATTTAGGCACAGTGACCAACTGGTTCGTGACCTCATGGAAGCTCCTTATATACGTTTGAATAGCACTAGTTTTATCAGTCAAACTTTCGTATGATTCACTGTCAGGTAACTTGAATGTTTATCCTCATCACTTAGGTTTCAATGATGATCTTGGTGCTTTCATTTCCACTCGTGGTGCCCACTGTGATGATTTTTGCTCTTGTTTTTTGTAGCGATAGCTACATTACGGTAGCATTTCGAGCCTTCAGCGTGACGGCGCCATGGCGTTGGCGGCGCCGTCACCCTGTTACTGCGCCACCACCCCGTGGCTGCGCCGCCACGCTGTCACGTGGTTGGTCACATGGTGCGCAGCAGCTGCCAGCCGCGCGGGACGAACATGAAGAAGGAACGCCTAGCGAAACGGAGCGGCGAAAGACTGACTTTGCAATTCAACTGAGCAAGTTCCACTCGGCCAGCTGTATTTATAGCGTCACTCAAGGTTTCAAAAGAGCTAAACCACCGCCGATTTTTTTGTGCTGTTTGAGCTCATATTTATGCGCATACTTTACTCGAATAAACTTCAGTTGCGACGTTGCGCGTGTCCTTGCATGCTTTTTCTTTGCCCATGCGTTACCTTCGCTCTCTTTTCAGCTATGCATCTGAACAAACATGCCCACTTTACGCCTATTCTAAGTATGAATATGTTGATCAAGGTATTTAAATTGGCTAGTTGAATCATCTTTATACGAGGTAAGCGAAAACGATACGCGAGAAAATAAAAAGTAACTTTAATTCTTTAGTGCCATGTTATGTGGCACATTTTTGTGCCATTGTTTTCCCACTGACTTTGTAGGAACCTAAAAATTGTACACGCGATTTTTTTGCCCTTTAAGCAATTACGTTTAGAAAGAAATGTGGTCATGATAAAATTTATTGAAATATTTCATTCATAGCATGTGTTTATTTGTGAGAAGGTTAAAATGTGTCATACTGCGACAGTGCTTCTGCATTTCATGTGGGTATTTGCCTCGCGATTATGAATGTTTCCAGTAACGTGATTATTTATGAGGCACGGATGGACTAAATGAGTGTTAAAATGTTGTCGGCGTTCACACTCTTCCACTCTGTCTGTCAGGACTGTTCTTAGAACACGACGTTTCTTATTGACTTCTTATCCTACGTAGTCGGCCTTTTTAAATATCAACACGATATTTGACTACATGCAATATTAGTAGGAAATATACAATATCTCATTTTCTCTCTAGCAAGCTCCCCCAGAGCATACATATGCTTACTTCATACTCCTAATCCCGCAGTGACTCGTTATCTTACTATAGCAGCTTACTACATGGCTTTGTTGTGCAAATTTTATTTTCTTGTGCACTGGTCAGATTGAGGGTGTTGCATTTTGGCGTGGAACACCTTTAGCAAAGTCAGGAAGCCCGTGTATAATTTGGGCTTTATTTTTCAAAGTGGCACAACATAACATTGTTCACTAAAATGAGTGCTCATAATGATTGTAATGTGACCGTTATGGGATTTATCACCTTGTTCTGCATTAGTGCGACTCTAAGTTAAGGCGTTCTTTCTACTCTCTGTTTAATATACGTGCTATCGCCATTTCATTTTGTGCAAGGTATTGTTGTCATATACGGCATTGAGGAGTTCTTTCTTGAAAGTGCGTCAGGCTAAAATCATGTAGTGTGTAGCAATTTCATGAAGGATGTCGTGGCCACGATAGTTTGTTGGCGAAACTTTGGCGAGTTTTTAATAGCATGGACCATTTCCTCCCATATCATTCAATTTCACTTTCAATTCAATATTATTCAACATCTTGAGGAGGTTGGGTGCGTCAACAAAAAGCCAGAAGAAAGGCTTTACAGGGGTCTACGCACCCTACAATGACTTGACAGCAGCAGCAGTATGGCCTACGGCATGTCGCATACATTCATAACAGGATCACTACGTGAATATTCAAATAAAATAAAACGGCATGTAAGCACACAGGAAAAAAATACAAATGATAAGTACAAATCTGAGTTGCACGAAGTGCCGACGGTACCTAAGTGTGCATCAATTTAGATGCCTTATTTAATGAGCACGAAAGCATTTGGCGACCATAATTCGTTCGAGTTTTCGGCATGAGCCATGTGAAAGCAGTACGGGTGGCATTTTTCTGTTCTGTACATTTTAAGTTCGACAGGTGCACCATAAATGCATTATTTTTTCTAATACTTGTTTTATACCGTCTCAGTAGTATACATTTAAAGACTTGGGGAACGGGGTGATTGGAAGCGGTGCAAAAATCAATTCCGTATGTTCAAAACGTGAAGCATTAACAATATATCGAACTTTTTTCTTTTGAAGTAGAAGCAACCGTTTAATATTCATAAATGATGTTGTTCCCCAGACCAAGATACAATATTTAGCAACAGAGGAAAACAGTGCGTTGTACAGCCACAGCTTAATATGCTTTGGAAAGAGGCATCGCAGTCGGGGCACAATACCAGCAACCTTGGACAACATGTCCCTGACTTTTTCAACGTGTTCATCCCATGATAAATTTTTAATAAAAAGCAATCCTGGGCTTTTGACCGCAGGAACTATTTGAATGATTGAGGAACCCGTTTTTAGATAAATTTGTGAGACAGCAGAGTCCTGAATACGACGTCTAAAAAGTACAACTTTACTTTTTCCTGTGTTTATGATCAATGAATGGGACTCAGACCATTCGTGAAGTTCCTGCAAGCAATCTGTAGCTTGTTGTTCAAGATATTGTGCATGTGCGGCTCGGAAGAATAGAGTGGTGTCATCTGCATATATGACAAAAGTTCGAAGTTTACTTAGACAGGCTATGCCATTTACATTGAGAAGGAGAAGCAGCGGTCCCAATATACTGCCTCGCGGCACGCCAGAAGACCGATGTATAAAGTTTTTTTGACTGCTCGTTTACTGTCACTTGTTGGACACGACAACTAAGGCGTGATGTAATTATTCGAGGAAAATTTCACGAAAACCATAGTGTTCCCGTTTCGCCAACATTGTGCTGATATTGACGCGATCGAACGCTTTTGAAAATGCCAAAAAAATGCCGACAGTGAGAAGTTTTTGTTCAAATGACTCTAGAATTAGTTCGTTTTGGGTTAGAAGCGATGTTTCTGTTGAAATTTTTTGCTGAAGTCATGCTGGCTAGGCGTTAGTGTGTTACATTTTTAGCAGAAACTGGGCATTCGCTTGCATAGTATTTTTTCATACACTTCGAGAAAACGGGGAGGATAGAAAGTGGGCGATAATTCTACAGGTCATTTTTGACTCCATCCTTATGAACAACGGTTGCTTTGGCAATCTGCAATCGTCGAGGTAACATCGCCATAAGCGTACAGAGATTTTGTTCTTCGGCAATATTTCTATGCAATAAATAAAAAAGTGCCTGCGTGGCCTTGCGGTATCGATTATGACTCGGGTTCGATTTCCCGATCTAAATTTTTTTTTCATTTTTTATATACCTTTATATTTTAATAACGTTTTAGTCGTTTTGCGAGTTTGTAATGTGATTTTAATGACTTTTTAAACCCGCCGCTCCAAGTCTGCCGTAGCCACATTTCCGAACGATCCGGATTCTTCGGTTACAACGATGTCGGCAATGGCGACCAAGGCTTTTCTCCAGAACGGGACCCTTACACCCTCGCCTAACACTTTTGACGCTCTTCCCGTCTCCGATCGCGCTTACATTGCAACGGTACTGGTGTCCAGTTAGGCCTAGTATCGGGCGCTGTTCTGGATCTGATCTTCAAGGCGAACCCATTTCGTCGAAAAACCCTCTTTCAGCACTCGAAATGCCTATACAGAGAGACCTTCCGAACAATTCTTGAACTGTTACCGCGACCCGCCGCAAGCGTACGAAGGCTGATCGGTCGTGAAGAGGACGGCTCTCACTTCGTTAAGAGCCGCCATGTTCCAAGCCATGTTACTCTCCGAGCAAATTAGCCTGTCTTCTTGCAACGAACTCCAAGCTCACGCACATGTGTGCCAGACAAGCTCATATCTGACAGAGGCATGTCTTCTCTCTGTGCTGCAAGATCTTGTTTCTATCCGAGACAGTTTAATAAATTCAGCAATTCGCCTGAGTAGTGAACCGCCGCTTCGAATTCTCTTTACAGCCTCCAGCAAACCAGTTTAGGCGCTCCGCTGGTGGATAGTTTCGTGGATACCGTTTGCAATGTGGGCAGCATAGTGTAATTAATCCCGACTCTCCGAGCTTTGTGGGCCCGACGCACGACGCCCAAACTCACTGAAGTTGATAACACCTGCAATATAATGGATCTGACGAACTCACTAGCTTTGTTCAACATTTCTGCAGCATCCACCGACAAAGGATTTTTTCAGCATATTATTGTCACCGGCGTAGTGTATCACAAAGAGCTGAGACAGGCTAACTGGTATGCTATTCTGCTAATATTAAATTGTTTACTTTTTAGCTTCTTTCTCAGTGACCTTAACTAGTAAGAGGCGTGTAGCCCACCGTAAGTAATATCGAAAACATTTTTCGAATTCCCTAAACACCTCAAAACGAAGTTGTGGCCGCACAAATTGTGCCTACATCACATAAAAACACGTGCTCTTTCGAAAGCCTGGCAGGCAGAGCAACCCTATCCGTGCCGCTGATATAGCCAAAATTTGTGGGCCACAGTGCCAAGGATATCTGCGTTTTAAAAGTCTATATACTGAACGGGATAAGATTCACGGTGGGCCGCACGCCTCTAAAAAATAAGCTCACTAAGAGCAATACTTCAAGGACTGTCTACACAATATCAGTTCACCAGAATACAATATAGCTGTTTTCAGACGTGGTACACCGCTGACTACGCTATGGCGAAAAAAGCGTTCTTCTAATTCTGCAAGCCTTTTTTTTAATTGCTGAACGCTTTTTGAAAACCCTATTATTTAACCATACCGCCGATTGAATCGGGAAGGGCCGGTCTCAATGTGAGGAACTCGAGTCGGCGCTGCACTGACTCCTGCGGTCGGAAAAACAAGAACAAAAAACTGGACGGGACAAACACGCTTGTCTAATCTAGTTCTCTTGTCCTTGTCTTTCCGAGCACTTTCAACATTTAGAATGCTATAACAATTAGCCCAGCCGAGAATTTCATTAAACAGATGCGCCTTCGGTCCCGCTCCAATCAAGAAATGAGAGTTGAACCACATGTAGGGAGTGTGCCCTGAACATCGTGCAACGCACGGCCGACACACACGCATTCAGACCTACCACCCTAGCTGTTCACAAAACTCACAGGCGTGGAGAAACGAGCATAAGCACCTAGCCCTGTTAAAATTCGTTCAAAAAATCCACCTGTACCATATAGATTAATACGATAGCAAGGCGGGCGAGTTGGTGATATATATTTGAAAAATTACAGCGCGGAAAACGGGGACTTCAAAGTTAGAAAACACAGGACAAGCGCTGACTCTCAACTAAAGTGTAATCACAGCAAACAGGCAAATATAAGCGAACAGGCAACAACCAAACATTAAAGCCACAAGGCACGTGCACTGTGTTGGCTCAAGATAGGCAACCTCACTGTCACGCAGGAGCAGCGATGGTTTGCTGCCGCACAATATTGATTTCTTTCTCATCTTGTATGCTTCTACGATTTCTCTGGTAAATTGATCGGGGTGTTTGTACAATATGTCACTGTAATACAAGGCAGGAAAACATGATTTACACTCTCGGCAATGATCAACTAAATTCGTGGAGCGGTTAGAATCTAATCTGTTTAGATGTTCTCTCATACGTGTGTTAATACACCGTCCTGTTTCAACAATGTAAATTTGACCACAGGACAGCGGT
>JARKHS020009694.1:0-45000 GCA_030143305.2 Amblyomma americanum
GCCTGCAACATTTGCAGGAAGTCGACCGTCGCCGATGAGCTGGGAAGGCTGTGGAAGAAGGCCGCCTATAAGAGAAGAGTGATGCCGTCCGAAAACCACCAGAGACCACTTGGCACGTGCACCGCTGTTACGAAGTTGAGGAGGACGAGCAACAGTGCCTGCAGCAGATCTAGGAAGTCATGCGTCACTTATCCTAAAGAAAGGCTCAGAAACAAGAGTGCGCCTGTGAACGCGCCGAAGCAACTCTAATACCGAGCACCGCCGATACAAACTGAAGCCACACAATTCCGAGCAGCAGTGCCTGAAACAGATGCTGGATGTCAATCTTCGCCAATGTACAGCGAACGCTCAGAAACAAGGACGCCTACAACAGATGGGGAATATCGCACGACAAGAGCGCGCCCGCGAAACCGCCGAAGTGCACCAGCGCTGAGCGCCGCCGATAGGTTGTGAAATATAAGAATGCGAAGCACCAGTGCCTGCAACATATGCAGGAAGTTGCATGACGCGATGCGCTGGAAAAGCTGAGAAACAATCTGTGAGAGCCGAGTATGAGTATGCGCTTTCGGATGTCAAGCCAGGTCTATCTGATCTCATATGGGCTCGTCTAAACTCCCTCCTGAGCAGAAACCATTCACAGGACTGGCTAAACAAAATGCTTTTAATTTACAGCAGCTCTCACGCAAACAGCTTGCTGATGCATTTAATAATTTCTTTAAAAATATCGCTACAGCTAGTTCCTTATCCGATGCCCTAGACTATGTTCAGGCTAAAAACAAAAACTCAATCTCTTGGGAACCTGTAAATGATGGAGTGGTATTGGCTAAGATCACCTGTTTAAAAAAACTGCTACTCATGACATTGAAGGTTTCCAGATCCGTCGCATGCAAGATGTGGCTGATATTATTGCGCCTGTCTTCTCAGACATTTTTAACACCGGCAAAGAGACGGCTGTCTTGCCAACAAAATTGCAGGTAGCTAGAGTTAGTGCTGTATATAAAACGGGAGACCGAAATGAACTTCATAATTATGGACCTTTCCCAATACTACCGGTTTTTTCGAAATTCTTTGAAAAAGTGTTTCATTCCTGCATATACACATTTTTTGTTAAGCATAATTTATTGACATAATCACAGTTTGATTTCACTAAAAACATATCCACTGAATTATCTTTTGCATCATCAAAAAAAAAATATATATATGCTACATCAGCTTCGACATAAATGCATTGTACTGGGTTGGTTTGTTGACTTTTCCAAGGCCTTTGACTTAGTGGATCATAGTTTTCTGTTACAAAAACTAGAACACTATGGCATTCGCGGGCACGCATCAAAGTGAATAAAATAATATTTATCACACAGGACCCAAGTAATTAAGACAAATGATGTGCGTTCAGACATAAAAGCTTTGCATTGTCGCTTGCCCCAAGGAAGTATATTAGGACCACTACTTTTTAATTTATATTTGCGACATTATAAATATTAACCCTGACTTAAAATTTACAATCAACGCTGATGACACAAAATTCTTTTCACTGGTACTGACACTTCTCATGTGGTAACAGTATATAATAGTACTATTAAACAACTTGAAAGATGGTCTCTATCGAATACCATGCCTATGAATCAAAATAAAGCTAAAATTGTAATATTCAGAGCGAAAAACAAAATGATGCCTCCACACGACGACATCATGTTAAGTTCCCGCAGGATAGAGATAGTGGATCACATTAAATGTCTTGGTGTTGAATTTTCACTCAGTAAGGCGTGGGAAGAGCACACCAATTGTTTGGCAAGGAAACTAGCACAAGTAACAGGCGTGCTAGGTAGAATTAGATATCTTGTTCCAAAACATGCCACGCTTCTTCTGTACAACACACTGTTTTATTTAAATCTTAAATATTGTCAACACATTTGGGGAACTGCACCTTTCTCTTTCATACAGTGCATTCATTTGATCTAAAATACGTACACACATTCTGCACATAAACGATAAATCATATGGATCTCGCAGTGCAATCCTGTTCACAGCGCAGCCCCACAAAGTTAAAGTTTTTAACCTATATAAATACCGACTAACAATTAAATTTATATCTGTGATAAAGAACAACACTCCCAATCTAAGAAATCTAGCACAGTTGCAGGAGAAAATGAGCCATTAATCAACACGATCTGAAGCACAATTGGTCGTGCCTGCCACTTGCTTCAGTTCTAGGCCTATTTTATGCAGAAATAAAGACGTTTAAAAAAATAGTTATGCTATATGCTGTCTTCGCTTCTAAATAATTATGAACTCAGTATCATCAATATACAATATACAAGCCTGCTCACACTGTGACATTCAACTGATGTATGCCTCAGTGTACGACATACAACCGAAAAATTCAGTTTTTGTTAGATTTTCTTTCATTATTTTCCAGTTTTTGTGTGGGCACATGCCATGTGTTAACTCCGATGGTGTCAGAACGAATGGGTTAGTGGGCCAGTCAAGTTGCCTTTGGGCAGCTTTGTTCCGCTGCCCTTTCATGTATTTATTTATACTTGAAATAAGGATTTAATTTGATTTGAAGGTAGCCTTCAAATTGTCTAGCACATGTAAGCTATATGCAACGAGAAATCGCACGACACCACCAGGAACGCTTTACTGCAAACGGTTGCAAGGTATATATGGACTAAAAAACATATTGTCTAGTGGTATAAGACTACACTTAGGCACAAAACTTGGGCGTGAAAGTGTAGTGGCTAAATTAAGCCTCATACTAGTAGTACTACTATATGTCCTTTAGTCCTTGTTTAGGCACAGCGCTTAGGCGCTTAAGACGTCGAAGGCCTCTTGCACGAGCAGGAACTTTTCTTCGCCTTCAGTTCCAAGCCAGTACAGACAGGCCCCGACAGAATGGGAGGGGGCGAGAAAAAATCCAATTGCTGAGCAACCAGGCAGGAGAATAAACACTGGAAAAGGTTGGTCTAAGGGATAGGGCAGTTGGGAGATGAAGGATCGCGACAAAATTCGTATAGACAAAGCCGTGCAGGTGTGACAAGTGTGTTTAGTTGTATCTGTCGAAGGATATGAACCTCCCGCACACAGAGACTACGATGAGGATCGGTTTAGAGTTTACGGTCGAGGCGGAGAGCGTCGTATTGGTCTTTGATGGTATCGCGAAGGTACAGTCCCGACCTGCCCTCCGAGGGCTTTGGCCAGAGGATCAACTGTGCCCGAATAAAAGCTTCACGGACGAGCTGCTTAGCCAGCTCTTTGCAGTGAATGCCCGAGTGCCCAAGTATCCATCGCAGGCCGACCAGGCAAGGCTGCAGTGATGCAAGTGCGCCTCGAGTTCCGTGGAGGAATGTGCTGGGAGGGGTTTTATTGATTGCACGAAAGGCTGCCTGGGAGTCAGTGTAGATTCTATAGTCAGCTACACGTGGGAATGAAATGAAATGTTGAGCGGCGTAAAATGGAGAGCACCTGGAGCGAGAGAATGTCAGGGGTGTACAAATCGGCCGCTAGTGTGAGTAATGCAGTTAAGAAGAAGAGGACGAAAGAGCACTTGGCTACCGGAGCCACGATGCGCCACGTAAGGGGCGTCCATGTATGCAGTACAGCGAGTATTGAAGGGGGTACTGCGAAGAGAGGCAGCAGCATGTTGGCGGCCAGCATGCTGGATTGGTGGCATATTGGAGGGAACAGGAAGCATACGGAGGTTAACTGCCTCCGGAGGGGAGGGAAAAGGAAAAGGGGCCGAATGGCTGGGGGGAATAGCAGACTGTTTGAGAAGCCAGCGCCCGTGAGTGGTGCTCCAAGCAAAACATTTGCCGTTGGCGGTAAATCAGCTAACTAGGGAGTTATCTGAGGCATTTCATATTCACAAACACTCCGACATGTGCGTCAGCACACCATCTGTTGTAGTCCATGATTGTGAAATTCGGTATCTTCATTCAACACAGTCATTCGTTTTGCCATTTCGTGGGTAGGCGCTTGCGCTACTGGCTGCCTTGTGTGAGCTATTTTACCTTATGTGTTTTTTCCAATAAACGTCTGTTGATAGTAGCGCTAGGCCTTTGTTTTCTTTCTCTTCGTGTCCCCTGTCGCAGCGCTTTCGAAACTTAAGAAGGGAAAGGAAAGTGCCAAGAGGAAAGAAGAGACCTGTTGCATAAAGTTTATCCGTGGAGATGGTGACGGGGAGGTGGAGAGCAGCCTTGTAAAAGCCGTGGAGAGCGGAGGCGAGATGGTCTAGCTGGGTGCGGATGAAGGATACATAAGGTACGAAGTGAATACATTTGTTAAGAACCAGCGCATGAGCCAGCCGGCATGCGTCCGCTTCCCGCAGGCCGGAAGACAGCCTAACAATTGGCGAAGTAGGTGAGTGACAGAGTGACAGGTAGCAACAGCTGTATGGAGAGATTGCGTGTTCTTTACGGAAGGCAGAGGCATGCCAATCACGCCGCACTGCGAAACTTTGGGAACTGCGAAACCGTCCAATGTAAGGAAGACCAGTGAGTTGTGAGGTCGTTGATAAGCAGAATGGCTTAGAACAGCTAGATTGGAGTTGTCTGGTGCCGGAGAGTAGCCCGTCTGGTCCAGGAAAAAGGAGATGCCATCTCGACCTTGCTTAAAGGTGTCTTTAACATGACCAGGAGAGGCGCGCGAGCACAACAGTGTGATGTAATCGGCATAAAAAGGTGATCAAGGTCAGGAATGGATAGCAATTGAACAGCGAGGGAGCCATGGCAATATTAAAAAGTGTAGTTGAAAGAACGCCACCGTGAGGGGCACACCGAGCGAGATGATGAGACGTAAAAGTTACGTCTGACACCCGGAAACGTGCCTTGCGGTAGGAAAGGAAAACTGGATTGTAGTTATACATACTGGAGTCATAGTTGGCATCAGAGAGGTAGGAAAGGAAGTCCTGATGACAGACCCAGTCAAATGCCTTGCGGTCAGCGACTGTGACGAGGGCATGAATTTTATAGCAGCCACAAGCAAAGAAAGTGTGGTGAAAGATGAGGAAGAGTTTTTGGGTAAACACATGGGGACGACAGCTGTTGAGGGTGTGAGGAAACGAGTTAGAAGACTCAAAATGCCGGCCAAGCCTAGTGATTGCGATAAGCTTCATTGTCTTGGCGACACAGGAATTCAGAGAAATGGGGCGGAGACTAGTAAGAGTGGGCGGCTTGCCGGATTTAGAAAACAGAGAGTTGAGAGAAGAAGCCTGGCAAGAGGGCCGGAATCCTTGCTCCCAAACGGTGTTATAGAGGAAAATTGGGTGCTTATTCGCGTTATAAGGAAGGTTACGTTGTACGTAATAAGTGGTGCTGTCTTCACCGGGAGTGTGATCGAGTGGCGTTAGCGAGGAGTGCCACCTCAAGCTAGCGAAGCGCGAAAGGCCCGTCGAGGTCGCTTACTTTAGAGCAAGAATATGCAGGGTAAGAGGGGGAGTGCGGAGGGGGAAAGTAAAGATCAGCAAGGGTTGGAAGACCTCCTCAGACGACTGTGTAGCCAGGCCTTTAGCGAGGGTTGGAGCAGGGATGGGGTGGCACCGCGTTGAGCTGGAATGTCGATTTCTGATGAAGCGCCGAGTCAAGGTCCTTGTATACGGCAATCCATCGAGACTAAACAGCTGGCGCCGTCCTCATAGTACGGCTGTGTCATGAACTCCGCTTTTTGGGTTCCTACTGCCGGATCACTTATTTTTTCACCCTTGTGCATCACCACATACAATTCCTGATGCTCTAAGGAATCCTCCGACTCCGTTCTTATCAAGGTTGGTCATTGTTAGGCTCGCGAGGACCATCTAGGAAACCGAAATGGCGCCTCGTTGCGCTAACCTTAGGGATGCCAGGTCTACTCACCGGAATGCCTGACAAAGCCCTGCCCCGGCCAGCTGCGTGTGCATGACATGCACCCAACGTCTCTCCGCCGCCGCTCGCTCAGACGCTCTCACCGAAACTACCAATGCTACCGCCTGCCACGTCACCGCTTTCTAGACAATCGCATCCTGCCCGTAAGGATATGAAAAACTTCTTGGAAAATCCTCTGCTTCTGCTCCCTACACCCCATCTCAACCCTCTTATGGGTTTCTTTCCTAAGCCGGTCGATGGCTTGGAAACCGTCCGTGATTCCCGCAAGGCTGACAACGCTCACACCCGACTGAAAATGATCTCAGTGGGTCTCCAGCTTTCACCTGGCACTCTTGCCTCTACAACCTGTCCTTCCGACCTGCTTAAGACCATCATCAAGGCTGCCAGTCTTTCGGAACACAAATGTACTGAACTCGTCCTTCAGACCAAGCCAGTCCAGAACCTGATCTTCCTCTAGGCCGCCTCAGATCTCACTGCCAACCGTCTCCTGAGCGTCACCCACATCAATATTGGCAGTAAATTCGTCAGCATCCGCCCCTACCTTGTTAACCCTCCCCTCCCTGCCTTGGCGTCATTCATGGCGTCGAGTGCGGACTCAGCACCACCGATCTCCTGAAGGATCTGGAGACCTACACTGCCGGCATAATCTCCGCGAGCATGATGGGGTCTACCGAAACAGTAGTCATTAGCTTCGACGGTATTGTCATACCTCATATTGCCACGAAGTGACAACTGCAGTCCGGATATCAGAAAGGCTGCGAAAATGGTGTCTGAACGAAACAGTTTATTTGGGCTAACCTGAGCCCAAAATGCACTGAATCACTCGGCGGCGGCGTAGCAACAAGCGTGCTCGGCGGTCGTCGAACATAATGCCAGCCGCTCCCGGCCGTGCTCAGTTTAAAGCTGATAGCAAACTTTCGAGATAAAGCATCCAAAGTTACTAGAACATTCTGGAACAACGTAGAATCAGCTCTTCCTGGATGCGATCAATCGAGATAATGTGGTCGCGTCTTCTTTCGCAAACGAAGCGATAAATCGTCGCGGCGGCAGCTTTGAAAAATGAACAAGCACTGCAAAGATTCGCGCCAGTATTGCCTATTTTTGTTTATCCGCGTTTTGCTGCCGCCTTCGCAAACCCCGAGTTCCTGCATCCACCGGCTCTCATGAGATAGGCCACCGCGTACAATAATGCTCACGTTCCACCGCTAAGTGCCTTATGTGCACGTAACGCAGCCCTGGTGCCTGCACTGTCCGAGTGAAGAACACGATACCTTTGCCCTTACCTGTCCCTACCCAAGAAAAAAAAAATTAGTTCGTAACGAACGCCCACCAACAGCGCCCAATCTTCCACAAGGCCACTGAGCTGCCTCTACCGCAGCCACCTGTGCTGTGACCCTATCCACTTTTTACTGAGGACACGTTATACTCCCCTCCCGACTCGTACGCGCCCGCAGCACAGACACACTCGCGGCCTCAACCTAAAGTCCAACTTCCACCATCTCGTCAGTCTCCATCCCTTCCGATTCCTACACCGCGTTGCTTTCTCCAATCGACTCCACAGTCTCCTGTGTCCTGCGTTTTCCACCACGGTGCTCTTTTGAAGAAGGCTTCCGTGACCTCGAGCTCCGTATGGTTCGTCTCGAGTTGGCCATTCGCCCCCTCAAACAAGACCTCAAATCTATCGATCGCAGCCTCGATGCTCTCGAGGCTAGTATGGATCTCTTTCTCACCACTATTGATTCTAAATTTTATAACTTAGACACCGTCGTTGCAGATTGTGACGACCATCTATCTGAACTTGACCGTCACCTCCGACATCAGGAGGAGGCTATCATCCAACTCGACGCCAAAATAAATCGCCTTGACGCTAACGTCAACTGCCATCTCGAACGCATCCTCACGTTGATTTCCACCCTTCCGCCCTCTGTACAAGTAGTCGAGACACTCTACTCGCACATGCCAAGAAACGGGATCGCTCGTCCCATTGCGATTTCCTACCTAAATTTCATTATGCTGGACATTATTGTCATTCAATGGAACTGGCGCAATCTCACTACTAACCGCAGTCCTCTGCACCGATATCTTCTTAGTCTTCCTTTCCCACCCCACTTTCTCCTCCTCCCGGAGACTCTCTCCTACACGACCGTGGCGGCCGCGTTTAGATGCAGGCGAAACGCAAAAAGCGCCCGCGTGCTGCGCGATATCAGTGCACCTTAAAGGATCCCACGAGGTCAAATTACTCCGGACGGCTCTCCACTAAGGCACCTCTTCCTTCCTTTCTTCTTTCACTCCCTTACTGTTCTGGTGTCCACATAGATAACTGAGTCAGTGCGTCATTTCCTTTCCTCAAAACGAATATTCATTTTTACTCGCTTTTGTAGCAATGTGCTAGGCTACTGTGTGTTTTACTCCAAAGGTTCTGCCACTCTCTCTCCTGCGTGCGTTCTGCGAGATCTATCAGTTCCACCCCTAGACATTCCCTCCTTCCTTCCTTCCTTCTATTGCGTGTTCTGTTCTATGTTCCTCAAGCTAACCTCAGCCTCGCAGTCTTGTGCTTCTATAACCTTCCCAACCACACCACACATTTCACGTCCATGGGTAAATTTCTTCCCGAAGCTCCCATACAGAATCATCTGTTGTGACTTTAATGCCCCCATGCTCTGTGCGGTTACCAACGACATATATCTTATTGAAATGGCAGAGCGCCGCTTCTTCTATGCATCCTGCAGCCGCATGATTATGCCCCCATATTATAAGGATAAAGTCCACCCTAATAAGTCATACACCTTACATGATTTTTCTGCGCACGAAAGCTGACATATACCAGAAGCCCCTACCGCGCAATATAAGCGCAAACCTTTATCAGGGTAGGCGGCAGGCCCCAGCGAGCTATTACACCAAATCATACAGCAAACGCTCTGATAGAGTTTATGTCCGCGCGGCAGAAAATAGTAATGTAGGAATTTCACGGCATTCGCAGCCTATGAAGAAGGCACATTGGGGTGCGCCCCCACCGTCGTAACTAAATTGCCTGCAGAGGCGGAAGGAGCCGCCATCGCACTTGTTCTGGCCCAGTCCACCATGGACAAAAACATAACAGAAATTTGCACAGATTTCCAGGCCGCATACACCCAATACCTAAAGGACGTGGTGAAACCGGCCGCACATCATATTCTTAAGTAAGCCAGCTGTCTCGACCGAGCGGTTACTCTGTAGTGGATCCCTGGGTATGCCCTGATCCCCGGTAATGAACGCGTTCATGCGCTGGCCCGAGAACTCTGCTCCCGTATCCGGATGATCAGGCACCAAGCTCCGCGCAAGAGGCAACATCGGTGCTTTCTAAATATTATCAAATCACCCCATTCTACAAACACAGCCGCATGACAATGACGCCACCCGACAGTACGTTGTCGCCCTTATCCAGTGCAACATGGCTGCAATTACAGACGGGCTGCTTTATTTCGCCCTACCGTCTCTCATGCTTTCACCCCAGATTTCTCTCTCATGTAACAACTGTGGCGTGCCCAAATACACACTTGTTTATTAGTGGTGGAATGTCTTTCTCTATAGGCAGCGCCCCTCGTCCCCAATCCCACTCATTGTTCCTGGGAGCCTGAATTACGGACCGCTCAGCCCGCCGGCCACAAATGGCTGGCCGATCGGGCTTTATGTGAAGCTCAAGCCCATGGACTCCTGCACCTGTACGGGACCAACTTCGAAGATATCTTTTTATTTCATCTAATAAAGTTGTTTACATCCATCCAACGTTTTTTGCATCATTTTTCCGACGGAAGCGTCCGTTCGCATGAAGCGTCCGCCTCACCTTGTCATCAAAACTGAAGTAAATAAAATAAAAATAAAACAGAATAAAAAGCGAAATCATTCAAATGTATGAAAATAAATATACGAATAAAAAGGAAGGAATAAATGGTACCAAAAACTAAAAATAAAAAATGAGGAATAATGGTGCGCTCAGATTTTTTTTACATCGCTGGGATTTTTTGTACCAACTGCCTGTACACACACACACACACACACACACACACACACACGCACACACACACGCACACGCACACGCACACGCACACGCACACGCACACGCACACGCACACGCACACGCACACACACACACAAATTAACATGGTAAGACTCTAATTGACGCCTCCGGCGCTTGTCCTAATGCGGCTAGTAAGGCTTCCCTCTTAAACATCGTAAGCAATGAAATGCCATCCGAACCTCCCTTTTCGTGTTGCCCGGTTGAAACGCGAAAATGATACCCTTGAAGTTGAGAAATGAATTTTTTTTCATTTCATTTTCCGTCTTTTTTTGCGGCTTTGCTCAGGTCCATGGGAACATGCGAAGGCTACCAAGGTTGCTACGGATATGTTTTACTCGTGCAAAGACGAAATACAGACGTTAAACGTGGGGGCAGCAGTAATAAAGGTAAGTGCCGCACAGTACTAGCGCACAAATCATTTGTATAAATGTCGAGTAAGGGCAACAGAAAGTGAGGAGGGAAGGTAAACAGAGAAAAGTTTATTTTATACTTCTGTTCTGCTTATATCAGGACCCAGCTGAATGACACAATTTTTCTATAAAGAAAAAGGACTGTTCCACCTAAAAGCCACAAACTTTAGTAATTATGTGGACTAGTCAGCTTTATCCTTTCCGTTCAAAAAACTAGTTAATCAGAAAAGACTAATATATAGCTTCGTCATTATTGCATTCAGAAAAATTGTCAGTTTGGAAGTTGTAGATACTGGTAGCAGTTGCAGATTCAAATGTTTACTTTACCGCCCTAAAAATACAGCCCGACAATGGGTAAGCAGTTTCTGGCGCACATCTTGCCCACACTGCAAGTGCGAAGCCGCGCCGGTGACATCGACCCGCCGGTGGGCGGATTTTGTTTTCTGAAAGCGTGTCTGAAGGCGCTGAACTAGCACCACTATCACGTGGTAGTTTATTTCGCAGCCTTTCGCTTTGAAGCACGAAAAATTGTTTACATAAATATCATTTTCTTGTAAACATTTCAAACGGTTATTCCTCAACAAGATGTACAACTTCCGAATAGACATGTGTTTCCAGAGGGTAGTATTTAAAATCTAGCTAATTATTCTTCACAAATGTAACTAACGTTGCAGGACGAAAAAAAAGAGCTACATATTTGGGCACACCACTGTCAACAGAGGCCAATTGGTTTCACACGCCTGGGGCGCACAGTCTCTTTCAAAGGGGCTCTGAAACACCCTCCGAGGATAGTAGATTAACTTCCTCAATCCCTACTTTGTGTTCTCATAAACACCTGAGCCAAATATTACACTTAACCACGCAGGGGCGAACCCGCATTCGTACGCGAGTTTTGGCGAGTCCTTTTCGGCGACGTTTTCATACATCCGTCCTGCTAGGTTTCACTCTCGTGCGTATATCTGCGAACAGATGATTTTTGGTTAGATTCTTGAAGACGCCAGATCGCTGCCCTGGCCGCTCCCAGTCAGCCGCGTCTCTTGGGCGGGTCAGGCAGCTCCGCCCCTCGGGGAGTTCCCAGGCACGTCGGCTGCGGTCAGTGGGAAATGGCGTAAGGTGCTAAGGAAGAATGCCGCCCTTTGAGGTTGCAAAAATGAATCGGGAACAAGAGGCGCGAATACATTGAGATTCAAATTTTCTCTATAGGAAACTGAGCTTTTACACAACGCATTAAAAAATGCTTGCTGGAAGATATTCGTGAAGTGGCGAGCTTCAACATCTCTCAGGCGCACAGAACCTTCACAGAGGGCCCCTTTGAGGGCCCTTTTAATTTAATAGCGTTGGGAGAGCCACGAAGGCGAAAACTGTCCGGCCGCACCCGCCTCTTTTTCAAGTCTTCAGCTGCAAACCGTGGCCGGTGGTGTTTAGAAGAATACCTCCCTCAGTGTCTGCCAATCCATGGGGATACGGCGGACGAATAATCACTCAACAAAAATGAAAATTACAAAGAGGTAAATGACTCAGAGATCAGCAGGCATATTTAGGAAATAGAATTCCGAAGTACAATCAAGAGCAGGTCTGAGGCCAGCGGGAGGTCTTCCTTCGCGGAAGGAGCAATATAGGTCTCACAAGCCCTACCGGTGACTCCGTTTGAAACAGCCGCCTCCCGGTGCAGAGGCGCATCGCTTCAACACGGCGTCGGAGGTGGTATGAGCACTCCTCGTGGTACATGTAGAGTGGTAGCAATAATACCATAGAAGCCCATACGTTCAATACATGGCAGCCAATGGTGCAGAGCCAGAGCCCTATTTGAGTTGTGCGGACAACTAAATTATAATGCCTTAGATAAAACAAAAACGTGACGTCGTAGCCACGTGATTCTTGGCGGGAGAAGTAAATCCCCGAACGTCTCGAGGTTCACCGTAACCTTCGAGACAATGACGAAGAAAAACGATACGACGAGCATCGACTACTGATATTAGTTTTAGAAGTTACAGCTCGTTGTGTCTTCTTCCTTCGTCTTAGCCTCGTGCGTCGCGCTCAAGTTCAAGATTCTGAGGTACCTTCAAGGCCAGCAATTTGTCTTTATGCCCGAGAGCTACAGTATATAAAGAATTATAGCTCCTTGTTTGATAGCTGCCCTTCAGCACTGGAATTTCGTGAACAATGGCTTGTGGCAGAACTGTGACGATTGAGTTTAGCTCGCATAACAACATACAGCAGAGCAACGTTTTTACCAAAGTCAGTTCATTGCTTGGAAACCATAACACACAACACTCGGAATAGTGGCACAAGAGGTTGCTGAACTAACACGCGATACAAGTTTCAACTTTTCACCAGCAGAAAAAGAGCTAGTGTGCAAATATATCTTGAGTGACGTATATTGCATTGGGCTTCACCGGTGAAATTAAGGCTGCTTTTTAGAACACATGTAGGAAAGGCGTTTTTGGCTGGCATGGTACTCAGTGCAAACGGAGTACCATGCAGCCAAAGCAAGTATAAAACCCAACCGTTGCAATGCGATGCCAGCTAAGCAGTTCTCACTTTCACACTTTTCTACGTAGCAACAGCTCTTCGCGAGCTGTGCGTTCTTCATCTCAAATCAAAGCGTCCTTACGAATGCAGCAGTGTCAGATCACGACTTGAAGTCCGACTGGTACGGCGTAAAAACTAGCCCGCAGACGTAGCCGACGAGAACGTTACCACAAGGAAAAAAGTAACCAATCGATTGAAACCAACGCTGATAAACAGCGAACAGCCGCAAGCAACGATGTGACAGGATGACAAGATACGCAGGCGCTAGCGGCAGCCGCAGAATAGTTAAGGTGTGCGGCAAAGGAGCCGCTACTGTGAGAACGCGTACATGCATATTGTTTTATTAAAAAAGCTTTGTAGTTTACAAAATGCACACAATAAAACATTTTTAAACGAAACATAATATGGTTTAAATCGTTAGAAATTGACCATATGAAAAGAATTTTTTTTTCGTATTTGTGTTCGCACTCTCCATATTAGCGCTTCATTTCTGCAGCCTCACTAATGTCGCTGGCGCTTGATTCTGCACCGCATTCGACTCCCAGCTGCCTTGCGACTTTTGCAAGTTCACCATGGCCTATTTAGCGAGTTTGCGTATTTGTATCTTAACCTCAAAGATAATAAGAATTGGAACAAACAGGGGAGTTACAGCCGGAGAATGAGCTCAGAATTGAAATACGATTAGAACAGATTTCCGAGTGACAAAAAAATGCTACCGCGTTTCCTCCGCACGAATTGATTTGACTGCTGTAATGTTCTTTTTTTTTTTAATAATGGTGAGGTTTAGCTGGGTACTTTGGTGTGTTTCATTTTCCTGATTGAAAACTCCTTAAGCAGCAAATGTCCTTTCCAACCCCAATAATCCTGCTTTCAGTTACGAAGACGTATTTGAAGCTCGAGGCGAATGAGAACGCTACACGCGCTTCCTTTAATAGTTATCGTTCCTGCAGTGGCGGTGCTCTGTGACTGGGGACCCTCACAGAGTACCGCCCCTTCGACCTCGCTGCATATCGTCCTCATGCCAAGAAGTGGTCCCAAAGAGGACTAATAATACTTACTTGCCATGCAGTTCGACAAAGCATAGGCAGTTTATACTTTGTTGAGGTGCCTGGCAGAAAAAAAAAACAAGCACAATACTTATCATATTACAGGCCTTCGCTATGCATCTATCTACAGCGTGGTCAAAATTAGACTTTACTGATTGTTTTTAATGCGAAACGCCATACGGTAATGTTGATTTTGCAAGTTGGTAGCGCTGCCAGGTTACACACTTTGGGGCAAGAAATGTCTCCGTAAATTCACTAATTAATTACATTTCAATAATTAACATTTTATTGGCTGACGTTAGCGTGCACATTTATTTTGAGAAATGAGAGCCAGATGCATTTCAGACTTATTCCCACATGTGCAATTTTAGTAACACACATGTGTCCTGAGATGCGCACGTCTAAAATTCCGTCTCAGTTCGTCTAATTACGCATGCGAGACAGCAGGTCTCGGCGTGAAGCACGTCCCTCATGTGACGCAGCTGTTGCGTAAGGCACCCCGCCTTGCAAGGGTGTGCAGCGGGTGTTATGGCGTCTTTCTGCCTCCTGTAGAGGAAATCGCGTAAAGAATTAGCTCTCCCTTCTCGCCGAGCGGCCAGTGATTCATCGGTTTCGATCCCCAAGAAGGAAAACGCTGACACAGAACGAAAAGTCATCTGTGTCTCTGCTCGCTGCGCACTCTTGTGAAGCGGAATGCTGTGAAGAACAGCTGCGTCACACGAGGGAGGCGCTTCACGCCGAGGGCCGCTGTCTAGCATGCGTAATTAGACGAACTGAGACGAACTGTTCGACGTGCGCCACTCAGCATACAGACCCGTTACTAAAAGTGTACAAAATGGAATAGCCCTCAAAAGCAAATGGCTATAAGTTCTCAAGGTATATACGCACGCTAACTTCAGCCGAAAAAAGGTAATTATGAATTTTAATTAGTTGATAAAAACAGGGACAATTATTACCCTAATTTGCGTCCGCCTTGTAGCATCACCAAAGTGCAAACGCGGCATTAGCGTACGGCATTTCACATTTAAAACAAAAATCAGTAAACTAATTTTGAACATGCTGTATACTAGGTGTTAGCATGCGCTTAGGTGAAACAGTCATACTAAGTAAGCTTGCTAAGTTATAAAACCACTTTCTTCAATATAATATTGTCCATGCTCGTTATCATGCGAGTACAGTTCAAACATGCTAATTATAAGGATGGTTTATTACTGCCTAATAATTAACTTTCGCCTAAAGCAGCTACGCCCGCGGTTTGTGGAGGTTTGTAGCTTAACGCAGGTGATACCAAGATCAGTTTCTAGACATTCCAAAAAGCGAAAGAGTCGCCTCTGCAACGAAATGAATTATGGGCCACTACACCGGCGGAAGCAAAACAGCCCGGGCGTAGGAGACACGCAGAACGCCTACAAACCCGAGCCTTGAAATTGCTTCAATAACAGCGGCAACCCGAATTGCAATTTTGAACATCTAAAAAATTAATATGTATATATCATTACCCGTGAGCTACAAACCTCTATAAAAAAACTATGCGCCCAGCGGCAGCAGCTAGACGTTTAATTATAAGATATAATTACCAGACAGATAATTAGCAAGCGTAACATATTTTGTCATTTGTACTACACCTTACAAGGCTAGGAGGGGGAAAGAGCCTTTTAATTCGAAAACCGTGTATTAAATTGCTATCATTCGCATGTGATAGAACGTGTACAGCTGCTTGCATCTAAAAAATAAAAATTAGTCCCAACTCCGTTCCTTGAAAACAGAGTCTATTTAAAAACACGTTTCTCAGGCAGCCTTTGTCCCTTCTCTCCTTTCAGGAAACCAAACGAGCCTGTCAAGGAATTAGGCTCTGCTACGCCTTCGTCCAAGAAAACAAAAACGTAAGGCTGCTCAAGTTTGAGAACCGCAACAAAAAAAAATTACTACCTCTCTCGTAGTCGTGAGCAGATATAAGCAAGAAATCGTTACGGGCATAGGCAGGCGGAATTAAGCAGACTTCTGCTGTGTCGTATAAATCACAAAGCGACTGCTTTCCGTAGGACGTTTCCTGCCGTTCCTTTCATGACGCTCCATTGTTCAGGTTAATAGCTGTGACGGTCACTGCATTGAAATACACAACGAAGCAGAAGCGTAGCGGCCACGGCCCGACGCACGGCTGACAAAAATGTAGGAGAAGCAGCGGGTTCCAATGCTCCCCGAGCGTGTGAGGACGCTCTACATTTAAAGTACGGAAAACTGAGCAAGTTGGTTACTACTGTCTATGGTAAAACAGCGCGGAAAAACACGAGGACAGAACAGACAGCGCTCGTGTCGTCCTTTCAGCGCTCGTGTCGTCCTGTTTCTTCTGTCCTCGTGTTTTTCCGCGCTGTTTTACCATGGACGCTTTACAGCGCCCTATCATGGGGGCTCCCATCTTTTATCACGTGATCACGCCGCCATTAAACGCCTCCTGACTGCTCGGTGCGCTCATGGTCGCGACGGCTGCTGCGTCTGGTCGTTCGGTTCTGGCAGCCAGTGTTTCGGCTGAAATGGTCATAAAGGAGTGGGAAGACGACACTATGGTTTTTCCAAAGCTTCCAAGGACATGTGAGAACCATAATTTGATCCCCTGATGCGTGAAAACGTAATCCTGCTTCATGTAGCGGAGAGCCGCTCAGCTCTCCCTCTTCGAGCCAATAGCGTGATCGCCTCAATGCTTGTGTTTGCATACACTGAAGCCTTTGCTGAATGTTTTTTTTATTGCTATTATCTAAACAGCAAGGTTTAAAGCTCCGGAGTCAGCGCTGGTCGTTGCCGTATTGTGTATAATCATGCAGACACCACTCTAAACCACTCACATGCACGTCGCACGCATTTCTTTACAATTTGCTAACTGTAATTAGAAGCGTAAAATATTTTCTACTTTTGCTTAAACACAGAAAGGCGACAAAATAAATAGACACACAAATTTTCATTAACGTGGTAATTTTCACGACCTTGCGTGCAATTGTTTCGAAGGATTCCGCGAAAAAATTTTTATAACGCACTCATGGCCACGCGATCATGCTATACGAATTTCGCATCTATGTCAGCCTCACATATAAAATGCGGTACGCTCCACACTCGTATGCGGGCATGAAAATGCTCGAGGTCTCGTTGATGGTCAGTAATCAGCCACATTCTGAGCGCTGACCCGCGGAGTCACTTTTATTGACTGTTTGGCATGGACTGCGTGGAAGTGAGAACCACCCCCACTGCAGCTCTAACCCAAATGCTTTATTCCGAATATTATTGAAAACCGCGCTACATTGAGCGAATTTCAACAGCAGCACTCAGAGGGCATGTAATACACGGTCCGATGGTAAGCGTTATCCGTTCGTACGGCTGTGCACTGCACAACCTACAGTAGAGTGATGTAGGAGCGTATTCCATCCTTTTCCGTTCATAATTAGGCTTTGGAGACTCCTACTACTAACGGCCGCACACCTTAACTTACGAGCAACGGGGTCTCGCTACACACGAAGACGCAACTGCGAAGCAAGTGAGCGCACGAAGTGACCGTTTCGGTTCCGGAACAGCTGTTCATGCGGCTATGTTGTGCACTCAACCGTCGCAAATTTTCCAAGATCAAAAACATATCTTTCTGTAGTTGCTGTCTGGCGCTGGCGGTTGTGTTTGTTGCTTTCATCTGTTTGGAAAGCGTGCATGGGCCAGTACGTGCATGTACCAGTACAGGGTTTGTACGTCCTTGTGCAGCTCGGTTCCGTGAAGCTCGCAAAAGATCGCATCCCGCACCTTTAACTATCGGTCACAATTCTTGCAAACCTCAAAACAGCATGTTTTCCTCTGCCTTTCTACATATTCGTAGAAAGAACTCATTCGGCAGCCGCCCGCGATAATTCCACTGCTGCGTCGAGCCGTACACGCCGGTGACTTACGAGGCACGTAATAACACCGCGTTCCGAGCAAGTCGCTGGCGCCATCTCGTCTCAAAACTAAGAATTGTGCGCTATAAACGATCTACACATACCCGCCGGTCAAAAGGGGAAACGTCATGAGCGCATGCCACAGCACAGTGCCAGATTTGATTCCAATTGTCTGAATGCGCTTGAAGCTGCTGCACCGATCTACGTGCGTGAGTATCGGACCGTGGCGCAATTCTTGGGGACGGCGCGGAAGCCATACGAGGGCTTAACATCTCGTTCGTTGCTCCGGTGATGCCGTTTCGGTTCCCGGGGGAAGGAAAATTAGTGCCCGGGTGTTCGTCCCCAGTTTTGGCTCGACGTCACTTCAATGTCGCCGACAACGGGAGCTAAAATCAATTCATCTTTAAAAATTAATGGTGGTTTAGCATTGGTGAGCACGAAATAATAAAACATCGTGTGAAAGCAATCAATTGCAAGTGAACACCACCGCCAAGTGCCTGAGGTGTCCCTTGACCCAGGAAAACAGGCTTTCATTCTTAGTTTTTTCAGAATAAACGGACACTACAACGTTTCCAACGGCAACGCCAATGAACCCAATAAACATCCTTGAGTGCCTCGTTTCAGCCAAAACATTTTCAACGCAACTGCAACCAGTGCCCATTACTCACTCACTACCGCAACATAGCTCTATGCGCGAATTAGGTGTACAGTGAACAAAACAGCCAGTTGTGAATGTTTCCTTTCCTATCGTGACTATTGCGCAGCCTGGAATTCGATAAACACGACGACATGCACTGCGCACCGCGAGTGTGTGGCAGCTTAACACGAGGTCTGAGCGGAGGCGGCGATAGCATAGTGCTCTCGTGCAGGGGCCAGCGTAGCTCATTTTTCGCGCAAAGGCGGACTCGAAACCAAGTCACGGGAAAATTTATTTCATTTCTGCAGATATCTGACAGGCATGAGACAAACCTCGCCTTATTCAGGACTGCTAGTTAAATCGGGTTTTGGCAATTAAATAGCTAAAATAATTAATGCCACTGATGTTGCGCACAGAGATACACTACTTTATTAGAGGAGTGGGAGGGGAGAGCTCCTCAGACAACTCAGTTATTCAGCTCCTCAGGCAATAGGTCAACCCCGCCAGGTGGCCAGCATCATATGCACATCCGCAACCTATAGCCACTGCGTTGAACGATTTGAGCCTGAAGGCTCGGCTAAAAACTGCGCAACGCGTACTCCCATTGGTCCTCGTTAGTGGAGGTAGTAGAGGATGATAGTGGGCGGGGGGGGGGGGGTGATAGGGCAGGCCCACATGATGTGGGGTAGGGCAGCGTGGCCATGGCAGAATCTGCAGTTGGGAGAGTAGAGGTCGGGTAGATATGAGAGAACTGCCGAATTAAGGACGGCGTGCGCTTGAACACAATCCTCGTCTTTTCAGGGCTACTAGTGAAATAGTGCTTTAGCAATAAAATTCTTAAACAAATTAGTCCGACTGCATTGGTTCAATGAATGGAAACAAATCTATTAGACGGAAAAAAGCAATATTCCAGGGTGGTCCCCTACTGGTCCAGAAGTCCACGGGCTTGAGCTTCACATAAAGCCCGATCCACCAGTCATTTCTGGCCGGCAGGCTTAGCGATCCGTAAAGCAGACTCCCAGGAAGGATGAGCGGGATTGGGGAGGGGGGCACTGCCTGTGAGGAAGGACACTCCCATGGGTAGCGCAAAAGTGTCGGTTTGAGAACGCCAACGGTAATACAATGGTGGGGGGGGGGGGGGGTGCTGTAGGTCTTGTTGGGGTGAAATGGGCGGATAGAGACGACGCTGCCGCAGCAGGCATTGCCCTGTTTTCGTGCGACTCAGGCGGTTGGTGCGGTGCCCTCTATTAATTACATCACGCTATTGTGGGTACCAGTGACCGGGAGACGTTTCGTGCTAACCGCCCGTAGAAGACGTAGGGTGGAGATGACAGCCGTGCGTATTAGGATGTCTGCCTGTTGTGTTTGGCGCTTAGTGAGTATGTGGTATGAAGGTGGTATGTAAGGCGGCTAATGAATAATACATTGGTCATATTGAGGGCCTAGAATAAAAATAATAAAGGAAAATTTGTGTCTAGGTGAGAATCGAACTTGGGCCGCCGGTGTGCGAGATGACATGACAGGATTACGCGAAATTGATAATGATGATTAAACCATTATTAGCACCGATGTGGAGGCCTACTCCCCGCCCCTGGCACGCAGGCCCAGGGGACGGGGACCGGGATCTTCACGAATAATGACTTGGGGATATATATTTTTTCTTCGCGGCTTCTGCCGCGATGCGGACAGCTCGTTGCTGGTCGGCAGGGATCTAGCTTCGCAGCAGGGCCTGTCAGGCTTCTATTATTGTCCCCAGCGCCCGTGTATCAGGGGCATTACCAAATTATGTGATCGAAAGTCCCCCCGCTCCGCAGGTCGTACAGCTATCGTAATTCCTGTCGTCTGCCTGATTGCGAAACCATCAGACGGAGTTCGCAAAATTTTTAGGCCTATAATCGTCGCCAAGCGACAGCCTCTCTATTGTTTAGCTTAGATCCGCCCGATGCAACAGACGTCTTCCTAACCTATGGTTCTCAACAATTTCCGCATATGTTTCCAAAAGTTCGTCCATCCCCTGGCACTCGGACGGTGCTATGGTCACCCGGAAGTAGAGATTTCAGGCTAACGCATGGGCCGCCTCGTTCCCGGGGACGGATGTGTGGGCCGCGATCCAAATAAAGGTGATCGTGCAATCGATTTTGGCTCCGGACAGGTTATGAGCCGTTTCTGGTGAGATCCTGCGCTTTTCGATGTTCCAGATTGAAGTTTTGCTGTCGCTAAGATTCAAACTAGCCTTGGTTTCTGCTAAAGTAAGCGCTATTACGACCTCCTCGGCGGTATCCACGTTTCCACTCTTAATGCGAGGCGGCGGCGGCATGTGAACCTGGGCCGTCGAGTACCCAGGCCAGGGCCGCTACAGACCGGCCACTCGCTGCGTCCACGTAGGCTATATCTACTGCGCCACGCGAGCAGACCTCGCCGCACTAAGGACGAGGCTCAAGAAACAAAAAGTACGACGAGACTGTTAGCATGGAATCAAACCAACTAGCCCAACAACAAGCATTGCCTTTAAACCAGCTTCTCCACCCTCTTCTGCGCCTTTCACTACGGTGTTCTGGGTGCGTGTTGCTGGGTAAGGGGTACTGTAATATTCTCGCGCCATTGTCGTGGTAGGGCGACCTTGTCGCATATGTCCCTATCGAATTTTCGGCCGATCCGCTTCAAGCCGGTCCGGCCCGTACTCGTTCGACTCAGTATTTCGAGCTGGGCAGTGCGCATCACCTCAGCTAGTTCATCAGTCCAATATTATGCACCCCCATTTCCATCAACCGCCACGGTGACGGAGTGGTTATGGCGCTAGGCTGCTGGCCCGAAAGACGCGGGTTCGATCCCAGCCGCGGTGGTCGAATTTCGATCCCTCGGGCGAGCTATTACACCAAAATATACAGCAGTCGGCCCAGTATTGCACTGCCTCCGGGATCGGCCCGAGGCCAATGGGCCTATTAGCTCGCGGCGCCCTTTCTATATTTCCTCTCCAATCATTTAACTCTCCTGATTTCAGCACGCGGAGGCGAGCGTGGCTCGGCTTGAGCCAGTAGGCCAGCCCGTGCGCTTTCCTTTCTTTCTTCCTGTCAGCAACACCAGCAGCAGCAACCAAACCAAACCATTTCCATCAAGCGGTCTGCATATAGGGAGATGAGCAGGCTAAGCGCCTTCTTGAAACAACGGCTAATAAGTGCGTCCACGCTATCTTTCTCATTCGTCCTCTTATCAATAGATCATCTCATTCGCACTAAAATCGGTTCGCCGCGGAGCTTCAGTGGTTAAGGCGCTCGGCTACTGAACCGGAGTGCCCGGGTTGGAGCCAGACCACGGCGGACGCGTTTCGATGGAGGCGAAACGCAAAGGCGCCCGTACGCTGTGTGATGTCACTGCAGGTTATAGGTCACCAGGTGGTCGAAATCATCCTGAAACCTCCTGTACGGCACCTCTTTCTTCTTTCACTCCCACCTTACTCCCTCCTCTTACAGTGTGGTTCGGATGTCCACCGAGAATTTTGAGCCAATTACTCAAAAACCATTTCCTCAAAAACCAATTTTCAATTTCAATTAACAACCGGGAACGACTTGGTGTAGCATATTCGGCTAATAATGTACGGCTGCGTCCACTTTAGGAGGCTACGTTCTTTGAGGCAGCTGTCCCTGAGCGGAGCCCTCCTGAAGATACCGGTTTCTTACGCAGCGTAGTTCCCGCGCTTATTCATGGTTCCTTCGTTATAATAATCCTCTGGTAGAAAGAGTCCTAGGATCCTGATTTGATGAATTTCCGGCGCGGTTTTGCTCTCAACCTTAATTTAGAAATTCCAAACACGCTTGCACCGGAGCGCTTTCGGGTTGTAGCAGTAGTAAGTGGCTTTATTGAAATTATAATAAAAGGGAAGGAAAATATTTTTGCTAGCGCCGGAATCTGCCATCGATACTGAAGAATCTGAGCTGGGGTAGCGGAAAATAAATATAGCAGGCAGAATGGAGATATGGAATGAAAGAGGTGATGGGACAGAACAGGATAGGGTGACAGGCAATATACACAAACTACTTTCACAATATCGGGTTGTATGTGAAGATTTCGAATTTTTGCGGGAACATGCAAGGCCCGTTTCGGCCGCATAGGAGACTATAGTGTTTGCCGCCGCCTGAAGGCGCACTTCTATGCTACCGTCACTGCCACTGTTCATCCAGAGGCTAACGTCATACGCGTACATGCGAAATTGTAAGTATTCTATGTCCCTGAGGGCGGCCGATAGGCCCCTCACTGCCACGTTAAAATGAATTGCGAGAGCACCGAGCCATGCGGCGAGCCATTACTTCGCAGGTGGACCGTGGTGGACTCTATGTCCTGAGATTTTAGTTTTAGCTTCGTGTTTGACATGACATCAATGATGTTATGAAAACGGTCACGAAATCACTAGAAAAGTTCCGGCTTTTTTATCGCCAAGGTGCTACTGGTAATTTTCATCATGAAGTTACAGAATATAAGTTCCTAGGCCTATGGATATTCTATAACCTCTCTTGGACAAAGTCTGTTTATCATGTTCCAGCAAACGCTGTTCGAAGGCTTTTGTAGCTGAAGCTACACTACGCTAGCCGGAGCGATTTCGCCCGTCTTGGCCATCTGCTTCAACTGCGCAAGTGCGAGTTTCGCACCAGGTGCGCCGCCGACTCCGCCGCCTCGCCCTGTCCCCCGCTGCGCGTAGACTCCATGACTAGCTGTGCGCTTTACTGAGCATGCGCATGGGGTCGAATGAATACGGGAGGAGATGCGCTCAGCCGTCAGTTGCAAGCCATGGAAGAAGAGCATTGCTGGTTGCGGTAGCAAGGTAGACTTCCAAAAATGAACTTTACGGACCCCGAAGACGTTGCCCGGGTTGATCGGCACGACTGGCAGACTCACAGGCTGACATTAGTTCTGCTCCATCAGTTACTGGCTCCTTTCGCAACGTATATTACGCATAGCAGAGCTAAGCCAGTGCTATTTTTTTTACTGCGAAGCTGTATACCTCTACCGTCCAAAGAAAAAATTTGAAAAAGAGATCATATACAAAAAATAAAATTAAAAATTAAAAACAGCACTGAAATCGTACATGATACGGATCATAAAGCAGCCGTAATATATATGTTTAAAAGTTAAAATATGGAATAAAAATAAAGCATCAAAATCTCTAACCACTTGTTTTTGTCGCAAACACGTCATCACTACCCATTTCGCAGACGCAGGCCTCTGTTTCTCTCCAATCGTGTTGCAGCGTTGCCAAAGGGTCCACGCCATCGTCCCTTCGGTGCGACGCCGCGCCCGTTGGACAATTTGAGGAAACGAAATGACGCCTGTCGTGTCGCACATATCTTTGTGGACACCCGAACCGCGCCTCAAGGCAAGGGAAATGAAATAATAATAATAACAATATTATGTTTTTGTGGAAAGGAACTGGCGCAGTATCTCTCTCATATGTCATTGGACACCTGAACCTCGCCGCAAGGGAAGGGATAAAGGAGGGAGTGAAAGAAGAAAGAGGCGCCGTAGTGGAGGGCTCCGGAATAATTTCCACCACCTGGGGATCTTTAACGTGCAATGGCATCGCACAGCACACGGGCGCCTTAGCATTTTGCCTCCATAAAAACGCAGCCGCCGCAGTCGGGTTGGAACCCGGGAACTCCGGATCAGTAGCCGAGCGCTACAGATCCGGAGTTCACGGGTGCGAACCCGAGCGCGGCGACTGTGTTTTTATGGATCAAAACGCTAAGGCGCCCGTGTGCTGTGCGATGTCAGTTGGTTTTAAGGGAAAGAAATGACGCCAGTTTCACTTGTCCGGATCGACATTCAAGACGCTCCGTAAGGGAAGGAATATTTCCGACGCGCGGTGCCGGCAATTACAAATACGCGCTCCGGTAAAACGCCGTCGCGGTGGATCAGTGGTCAGGGTGGTCGGCTACTGATCTGGTATACCCAGGTTCGAACACGACTGCAGCGGCAGCGTTTCGATGCAAGCGAAACGCAAAGGCGCTCGTGTGCTTAGCTACATCAGTGCACGTTCAAGATCCCCAGACGGTCGAAATTATTCCGGAGCCCTCCACTACGGCACCTTTCATCCTTTGTTCTCTCACTCCCTCCTTTATGGCTTCCCTTGATGTGCGGTTCAGGTGTCCGCCGATATTTGAGCCAGATACTGCGACAGTTCCTTTCCCTAACAGCCTATATTTAGTTAGGGTAAACAATAGGTTTTCAGCTGCTTCGAAAGCAGTTGATATCATTCGAGGCCTCGTGCGGAGTGCAAACCGCATTATGTTTGATAACGGTGGCTGCAAACAATGCGAGTAAATAATATTGGTTTTGGGGGGAAAGGAAATGGCGCAGTATCTGTCTCATATCGTTGGACACCTGAACCGCGCCGTCAAGGATGGGAAAAGGAGGGAGTGAAAGAAGAAAGGAAGAAGAGGTGCCGTAGTGGAGGCCTCCGGAATAATTTCGACCACCTGGGGATCTTTAACGTGCACTGACATCGCACAGCACACGGGCGCCTTAGCGTTTTTCCTCCATAAAAACGCAGCCGCAGCGGTCGGGTTCGAACCCGGGAACTCCGGATCAGTAGTCGAGCGCCCTAACCACTGAGCCACCGCGGCGGGTAAACAATGCGAGGCAGGTTCCTTTTTTATTGCTTTTTGGGGAAAGGAAATGGCGGAGTATGTGCCTCACATATCTTTGGACACCTGAACCGCGCCGTAAGGGAAAGGATTAAGGAGAGAGTAAAAGAATAAATGAAGAGATAGGTACCCTAGTGGAGGGCCTCGGAATAATTTCGACCACCTCGGCATCTTTAACGTTCACTGACATCGCACAACACACGGGCACCTTAGCGTTTTGCCTCCATAAAAACGCAGCCGCCGCGGTCGGGTTCGAACCCGGGCACTCCGGATCAGTAGCCGAGCGCGCTAACCACTGAGCCACCGCGGCGGAGAGGTTCCTTCTCCCCGTGTGTGTTTCCTGGTAAAGATTACAGTTGCGTTTTTGTGTCGTTGTCGTAAGCGAAAAAACGCCCGGCTATAAAACTGAATACAAACAGCATATCTCCTTTGAAATCATGTACACAGCATAAATCAGGTACACAGCTCAAGTACATTTCACTTTTCTCTGGTTTCACTCTTTTTAAGGCAACGTGTGTGAATTTTCAAGTGATGTACGTCGCAACAGGCAATTCGGCGTCGTTTTACAGCTTCGCTATCCAACCACCTCCACAGCGTGGATTGGAGCCACACATTTTTCTTACGATACTCGCTCAAGCTGGCTACCTCTGGTGCAAGCCTCCTCACGTACAATATTATTAAACCGATCTTAAAATACACAGTAATTATCTGGGACCGTTTCACAAAGACAAACAAACCTTAATAAGCTATGAAGGATTAAAAACAGCGAGTAAGGTTTTTATATAACGCATATAGGCGAAAATTAGTAAGTGACCTTCTGAAAAGAAGCGGCTTTCCTTTTATTACTAATAAAAATTGCGCGTGTCGTTTGAAATTCTTCGTTCAGTTAATTAATAATCAGGTTATTCTGAACATCTAAAAAATATCCTCACTTATTCCTCAGGGTATCGAACTAAAAATCGCCATTCTCTTTTAAGGACACCATTGAACTTGCGAGTGAATTGTTTTAAATTTTTCTTATTTCTTAGGTCCATTACTGACTAGGATAATCCCACCGATGATGTCATGCAGAAATCATTGCATTTATTTGAAGAACATCGAAACTGAGTTATGTTGCTGAGCTTGCCAATGTTTTTAGCTTGTATTTGCAGTGTACTTTTGTATCTGTTTCCCACCTGCTATGACCTTGTACACAAGGTCACAGTATTCATAAATAAATAAATAAAAACATAACTTTTCGTTTTCATTCCGACCCTATCTCCTGAAGCGCCGCAAGCATTGCTGCATGCTTAATATTGTCAAAGGCTTTGGCTAGATCTAAACCTACAAAATTACCTTCGCTTCTTTGGATCTCGAGTTTACCATGTCGTGTTGTAAGCAAAGAATCACGTCCGGCGTGCACAAGCCCTCCTGAACCCGAACATCTCGTGCGGCCGCAGGTCGTTCTACTCTCTGGCCTGAATCACGCGTTCCATGATCTTTGCTATTCACGAAGTTAAGGAAATGGCTCGGAGGTTTTCCAGTGTAGACTGTTTACTCGGTTTAGGGAGTAGCACCACTTTGCACTTTCCACTGCTAAGGGAGACAGCCGGTACTGAACACCTCCTGCATGTGTTTGGTGAGCGCTGTTATAGACGTGTCCTCCAAATTCCTTAATATTTTATTCGTTACACCGTCAGGGCCAGGGACCGATCGAGTCTTCATATTCAATATTGGCCCTGACTACGCCTACGTGATGGGCGCGTCGAGACTGTCTCATTTTGAGTGCCCTCGTTTTGCGGGAGAGAGAAGGTTGTTGTGGTCCCCAATGCAAGTGTCGAGTAATTTTGCCAAGAGCTCCGCGTCCGTCCTCTTTAACGCGTGCCTGGCCTTTGCCAATCTATTAAAAAATGAAAATGAAACTTGTTTTTTTTTTTCGGGGCAAAGAAAAGGCACAGTATCTGTCTCACATCTGGGTGGACACCTGAACCTCGCCGCAAGGAAAAGCATAAAGGAGGGGCTAAGACAGGAAGAAAGAGGTGCCGTAGTGGAGGGCTCCGGAATAATTTCGACCACCTGGAGACCTTAAACGTACCCTCACATGGCACAGCTCACGGGCGCCTCAGCGTTACGCCTCCGTCGAAACGCAGCTGCCGCGTGAGGTTCGAGCCCGGGTACTCCGAATCAGTAGCCGAGCGGCCTATACCACTAGGCCAATGCGGCGGGTTCAATCTAGTGCGAGATTTTGTTTTTAAGCTATCGGGATGCAGATGCCGCTGCAGGTCCCGCGACTTTGAATAGCTCATGTTGCATTCCATGTCATTAGCCCTAATAATAATAATCTTCACTTTTTGCGGAAACAAAATGGTGCAGTATCTGTCTCATATATCGGCGGACGCCTGAGCCGCACCGGAAGAGAAAGGATAAAGGAGGGAGTGAAAGATGAAAGGAAGAAAGAGATGCTGTAGTGGAGGGCTCCCGAATAATTTCGACCGCCTGGGAATGTTTAACGTGCACTCACATAGCACAGCACACGGGAGCTTTAGCGTTTTGCCTCCATAAAAACGCAGCCGCTGCGGTCGGGTTCGAATCCGGGAATTCCGAACCAATAGCTGAGCGCACTAACCACTGAGCCACCGCGGCGGGTATTCATCACCGCTAATCGAGCAGTTTTGCTCGGAAGCCTTAATTGTGTACGTCACAGTTTCCTTAGTTTGCCTGGCTATTCTTCACCTCAAATTTCGGCTCCATCATTCCTTTTACAGAGAGGCTGTATACCGCTACCGTCCAACGAAGTTTTCGTGTTGTAGTTGTCAGCCAAAAAGGCCAGGCTAAAGAAAAAATACAAAACAAGCACCAAATCCACAAGATGGATGGTAAGGCGCGCCTGAACAGTTGGAACACCATCCAACGCGTTCCGGTAAACACTTGGTTGGGCCGAGAACGCTCTTCGCAAAGTCATTACCTCCAACCTTGGTTTGACATTCTGCGACACCGCAGAGGGCCGCCTTCGGATGAATTTCGTTCACAACGCCTTCATCTTTAGCGCCCTGATCTGGGACCGTGTCTTCACTTATGCAAAGTTCCAGGCAATCATACTGGGTCCGAAAAGCTACCCAGTTGTCACGTATTTGACCCCGCCGAGCGGATACGCTCCAGGTATTACGACCAATACGTCGATGACACTCAGGAGGAAATCATCCAGACCACCGCATCCTTTACGCCCGACGTTTAGGCAAGAACCAATCAATTGCCATCACTTTGCAAGGAACTAAAGCACCTCGGCAGGCCTCCAACGCTGGCAGTGCTGTGCGCTGCAACGTCTTCCAGAAAAAGGTGGAAGCCTGCCTTATATGTCGGAACACAGGACACCGAGAGGACGTTTTCCCGTCTCCCAACTGTCCAAGTGTCTTCACTGCTCAGTTCGCGGCCCTGACCAGGTCAATGAATGCAGCCCCACTTGTGTAATTTCTTCTAGTGCTCACCAGACCGGTTCCTCTAAGTGTAAACGCGACTACAAAGCGCCTTCGGTCGTCCTGCAACGCAGCTACACGCTACGATCTCTTAGAGTACCTCCAGCTCTCATCGTTCTCGATCGCGGACCCGTCGCCACGGCGCTGACAACACCTCAGCCAACATGATTTACGGCCGTTCCTCTTCCTTCTACCGGCGCTCCAGTCGGAACCGCTCCCGGTCCTTTCGGCCTCTGGACTCCAGGTTGTCTCCTCAAGGAGATTCCTCCACAAGAAATCAGGTGAGCTGGGCAGTCGCTGCTTACTCTCAGCAACCTAAGTCTTACGATTCAGAGCTGCAAGCTCTGCAAGGCGAGATAACAGCCCTTAATGCTAGGAACTAAAGACTCTAACAAGAAAACGCTTCCTTAAAGCGTCCACCCTTTACACCCCTTAGTCATATCAAACAAACCCTACCCTACCACTTCAACCTCCTCCCACGAACTCGCCATAGACACCCACAACCACACCCCGCAACCCAGAGATGCTACATCGAGTTTTCCCACTAACACGCTCGCCTAGAAGATAAATAAGAGGTTAAATTGATGCTAAGCCCGAAGAAAAATTGGCAGAGCTCTCTCTATAAATCAAAAGCCAAATGCACCAGTTGCAACAAAAAATACAACAGCAAATTGAACAAAAATATAACAAGTGGTTGAGCATCCGCCTCGCATGCGGCAGGTACGGGGTTCAATTCCCAGTACAGCCGGGTACCCCCCGGTGGAGCAATGAGTACAAGCTTTCCCCTGCCTGGTGCTCGGCTTTGATGGGTCTTTGGGTCTTTGATCGCACCATGCGTGTAAGAAACAACCTTGTGCCATGGCGCTGTTTGTCCACAGATGCCCTTTCACCATTAAAATCTATCAACATCATCATCACCCTCATGCAACAAAACCACACACGCGTCACATGCTTTGAACTTGGGAGAGACGCTACGGCCACCCTCGCCAAAACGCGGCGCCCACTTACACCCCCCGATCCATCCTAGCTCCACGCACACTTCACCATGGCGCCCCACCACCTACTTAACATGCGGCAAAGGAACGGCAGGCAGCTCCGCCGCGAGGCAACCTCCAGCAGTACGTTAAATTTTCGGACATCCCCCAGATATCATCGTCCTTCGGGAAACTTTTCGCCCAGTAAAACTACTTCGCTATAAACCATACTCACCTAGGTGTCGCCGCTCCCGACAACGGTATCCTGATTCAACGAACCTGCCAGATGTCCAACCCTCCATAGACGACGTTGGCGCAGACTGCGTCTAATTCAAACTCTTCCCTCGTAAAAGGGGCGACCAAAGCTTCTTGATTATTAACCTTTATATCTCCCCGAAAGAGAGAAGACGGAGACAAACTGGCCCCCTCTAAACTTGAGAACGGTGAGGAGGAGACTGTTCACGGCACGCACGACTGCAGGATGAAAAAACTGGAGAGGCCCGTGAATGCCTGGGTCAACGAAGGCACGAACAGCGCCGTGATCTTCGGCGGGAACGCTGGCGAGTGCTGCGCCAGGGAGAGATCCACTAACACTCAGAAAAATAGGCAGGACCCGAACATCCGAAAAAGGGCACCAATGGCGAAGCTCCCGGGTAGCGACTATAAAGTAATCTCCAGGCCCAGAGGCTGTAATTTGAATTATTACGTGCCAGTTCACCTACTGCAGGCAACGTGCGTGGCCGCGCAACTACCATATGGAGATGCCCAGCACAAAGACACTTCAAGAATCAACGCTGTGAACAAGACGTACACGATCAGCACACCAATCGTGAACGTGCGAGAACGTATGTGGAAAAAATCAAGACGATTGTTATCGGCAAGAAGACACTCGACATGGCACGCTACGTCGCAGCTCCTGACGATGCTATTAAGGGCGTGGTACACAAAGCCTATAATATCGAAGAACGAGAAGAAGTTCGCCTAGGATTCATCAAATGCAACCCTGGCATCGCCGTACTCAATTCCAGAAGAATCGGCAAGTTGAGATCTATTCTGGTCACCCTTGGAGAGGAAAAGCTCCCCTGAGAAGTATTCCACTGGCGATTAGTGCTCTTCGACTACCCGTACCGGGAGCAGGTAAAGATCTTCTACAGCTGCACGAAGACAGGACAAAGGACGGATGTTTGATATAAACCACTGGTAAAGCATTGCAGCAGATGCGGCGAAGACCACCCGACCCCACCGGAGGGAGAGCTGCCTATGTACAAGCGCGAATGCTTCGTATGTGAAGGGGGCGCACAACACCTGCAGCCCGAACTGCAAGTATTGGCTGACTAAGAGAAGACCATATAAAGCCAAGAACGACCAGGGGCAACAAGACTCTGCACACCAACCAAGATAGAGGACCAGAGACCATAGCGGCAACCGCCAAGACTACCGGAGGACAAGCAGATCGAGATCCTTCGCATCTTTATCGGGGACCGGAGGTGACACCTCTGGCCCACACAGATAGAGCAGCTCGAGCAAAGGAAGAGTCTCAAGCAAGAATCGAGACACGGGAAAAAGTCGAGCTGGCCAGGAAAGACCTCCCGTGGGTAACCGCTCGGGAGAAGGAATTGGATACAAACAGCTAGACACCATAAAGAAGGAAATGGCTGAAATGATGCAACTCATTAACGGTAACACAAAACAGCCGAAGTTGGCTGAAAATCCACCTTTGCAACAATCACAAACCACGAGTTGGGCGCCCCGATGTTACACGATCCAATGAGGAGACATCCAAAACGTTATGGATACTCGCCCCAGAGTCCCCGCGAAAAAAATCTTCACCCAGAGAGAGAAACAACGATGGCAGCATGTCCAAAAACGCAACAGAAAGCCCAAACGAGGACCTATAGACCAGAACCCACAGCAAGCTCAGGTCGGAGATGAACACACTCTTGAAGCGGGTTGACGCTTAGTACTGTAGAATTCATTCCCTTACAGCTAGGGTAGACAAAATAGCCGACCATGATGATAATCTGACTGCAGAATTCGTCATGATCAGGAAACAAATCATAGTTTGCTTCCAGCAAATTATGAAATGATTAGGAAATATAGAAGCAGGCCTTCCCCAGTAGCCGGCAACACCATTCTCTTGCTGCAACCGCAGTAACAGCCTGTATAGGATGTCATGGCCGCTCACCAATAGATTAGCAACTGGCTTTGGAACTGCAGAGGCTTGCACTTAAAAACAGAGACCCTGCAGGCATAGATTCAAGAAATCATAAACGCACCAGACGTAATCACGCCACAGGTGGCACGCGAAATGGTCAGATTAGCCGGCTACGCCACGTAAAGCCCGCTAGAAATACTAGGGGAACACAATCTCCACTCTTTCACGGCTACGCTGGCACAGAGAAATCTGACGGAAACAAAACACGCGCTCAAAATCACAAGGGAGGACTACGTTATTTTACAACTAAACCCAAACAAAAGGGAGGACAACAGTCTCTTTATTCTGAATACATACAGCTCATCAAGAAATTGGGGGACAGAGCAGGCAGACCTCTTACGGAAAACCATTAGATATATAATAAGAAAGTGCTTGTAATAATGGGGTCTTCAACGACCAACACCCGGCATGGGGATACCGGACGGCCTACCCCTTAGTAAACAAACTATGGACGGAAATCTAAATCTTAAGGCTCACGATGCTAAACAACCCGCAAAAGCCCCCGAGCATAGGCAAGAGCGCCAGTGTAGACACCTCCCTAGACTTGACGCACTACACAAAGACCTAGAGGGTGGAAGGTAGTCAAACACAGGATGCAGCTTGAGTAGAAATCAATATACCTTCGAGATTGAGAAACAGACATGGCTGATGAAGGGGAGCTGCGCATGACGAAACTCTCAGACTGAGATACTCTCAGAAAAGTCAGAGACAGAAGCGCTCCGAGAGAGATATCGGATCTAAATCAAAGGGTCGAGACAGACACACTAGAGAGATCCCAACCACCGGACATCACACTCAAGGGAGGCTCACATGTTTGAAGTCCACAAGAGCCTCATGAAGAGGTGGGAAAAGCAGAAGCACAATAGAAAGCTAACGAAGAGAATAACGACATTCGAAAAACAGATAGAAGTCTAGACAAATGAGCTTCGTAGCAGAAAAAAGGTTAGCATTGAATGAATTAGACACGACAGGAGAACAGGAACAAACACGACAACACAGGCGCAGACTTCCAGCTGTTTATTCTGCGCCTGGTTTGTCGTGTCTGTTCCTGTTCTCCTGCCATGCCTAATACGCGCAGTAGTAACCTTTTTTCTGCAATGAACCAACTAGCCCGCAAGACCGTTCTATTTTGAGCTTAATAGTTTATACTTAGGACAAAATTACAATGAAATGAATGGGAGGCTATGGTGCATGCACACGTGGCAGCTTCTTCACCACTTGCTAAACCCCGAGCAAGCGATGTCGGCGGCAAAGTGGCTGGTGAAACGATTTGTTCACAAATACCAGGGAACAGCCGTGAACGTAATAGAGGAAATGAAGAGCAGATACCTTAACGCAGACAAAAGGCATTCATTTCCAGCTTATCCAGGAGCAGAGAAGGTAGTATTAGATTAGGATATCTCGAAAGCGTATGTATGGAGAGCAATGAGTCTACTAAGAACCACGTCGGCAGTGGGAGCAGATGGGGTAACTAACAAAATGCTAAGGAACCTAGATCTAGTCTTGGTCACCGCAGTTACAGAACACGTAAATAAAACATGGAAACTGGGTAGTTTACCTTCGGAATAGAAACATGTCAAAGTGATCTCATTCCAAAACTCGGGAAGAATCTTGAAGTGGGCGACCTCAGTCAGGTATCTCAACGTCGTGCCGGGGGAAGCTGATGTAGCATGTAATATTAAACTGTCTACAGGAATACGGAGAGGAAAGTGAGGTATATTCCAAAACAATCATAGGCTTTAGGGGCAAGTTGTTCAATCCCGACGTCATGCTCCAACTCAAACTAAACATTATAGACCCGCCAAACAAAAGGGGTGCTGAAACTATACTGGGCCTGGCCTTTGATAACGTCAAGCACGAGGCCATACTAACTAATCTGGCGGAGATTTTCCCTGGCAAGCAGGCTTACGATTCAGTTACGAACTTTCTAACCGAAAGAAGAGCAGAAATAAATCTAGGAGACATCAAGTCCGAAACTTTTAAGCTGGGAGACAAGGGCACTCCGCTGGGCTCAATTCTTTCTCTTTTATTATTGAACCTAGCATTGAAGAACCAACCACCACTATTCAAGACAGTAGTATGCATAAAACATGCGCTATATGCAGCCGATAGAACAGTATTAACGCACACTGGCAACGATGGGGAAATAGAAGAAAATCTCTAACAGGTGAACAAAATTATCGCTGTTACACAGAATGGGGAGAGTTAAAATGCTGGCCAAGCAAATTCGAACATCTGATGGTCCGCGGAGCGAGCTAATGCGATACCAACGGAGGACATAATCTCGTAGAGGTAATTGACATGCCGCAAGCCAGAGCGGACAAATACAGGGTCCTAGGACTGATAATTCAGGACAATAGAATGAACACAGAGACCAAAAACAGACTTAAGTCGACATATAGCATGACAACCAGGCTTATAAGGCAAGTAGCTAACAAAAATTGCTGACGGCCTAGCTTTGTTAGGTCAGAATATACGTAGCGAAAGCGTGGAGACTTTTGCATCGGAAGAGTGCACTCACAAGATGCGGCTTTATTCAGACGTCTGCCTATTTGTACAATATAGGCGACACCGCACTTAAAGTGTATTTGGTATACAACGCTTTCTTTGCAGCCAACGGAGGGTGACACATGTCGCACCTGGAAACCGACTTTCTTAGTTTGTTGCGCCTGCGATACTTGTTTGCACATGGCTTTCAGTTTTCTGGGGGCAGAAAATACAACATCGATGGCGTACCTGCCTGCAATCTTCTTGAGGCCGTGCGACATGCTATGATTGTAAGGGAGTAAAGCCAGTGTCTTCTTTTCTCGTTCCTTTCATTGGAGTTGCCGCTCTTAGCAATTTTTAGCAGCGTTCCTGAAGCCCAAGAGATGATACGATCTGGGCGACAAATAGCGCGTAACCTACACACTTGTGCAGTAATGCTGTAAGCAATCCTTTCGTGACATGACTTTCAGAGAATATTTCAGGCACTATAGTGCTATACCCTTTTTGCTTAGCTTGGAGTGACCCGATGAAAAATTCAACAACAGTTTTGCAGACCTCGGTCGATAACTACAGCAAACATGCGCACGTTCGATAAACAAATTTAGGCTACATCTAAAAACTGTCACATCTACTACTATCGCCTCGTGACTACCCTTAGCAAGGGCATGTACCGTCGGAAGGGTCGGTTGACCCTAATCACTGGACAAGTTTCATTCCCTGCGTGCTCAGAACGCCTTTACCCGGATTAATAACGTGGACGAGTGGATCTCCAACCTCCAGGCAGACGACTCTGCTAGTACTAAAGAGTCATCTACCAGAGCTGATCAATCTAATGCAGACAGCCGTCTCCTCCGTCTATGGCAAGCCTGCGAAATTCAATTCAATTTCAATTCAATTCTTTATTTTCCATGTACACATGGAAAGGGTCGAGGGAAAAAGCCAGTAAGATGTGGCTTAACCTGCCCCTCGCCCCTACACACAGGGCAGCATGCAACATGAAGCGAAACATATGCTATAAAGATAGGGGATGAAACAGCAATAATAGCAAAACAAAACAACAGAAAGAAAATATCGCAAACAAAGCGCGTCTGAGGTTACTTCAAGAACGCCGTTTCATGAAAAGAATTCGAAAGAAGCAGTGAAATACGCATGTTACAATCTAAAATGTAGCACATACAATCTGTATATCTTTGCGGCATACTCGGGACACGTCAACATTTGCAGCATGAAACTTATTTAAAAGACGGGGTAACGTGTTTGCTTGGCTATGGGTAGCATATATTGTGCGGCATGTTGGAATGTGCCACAATTGGCTATGTCTGTGCGGGTAAGCTTGTACTTTTAGCGAAATGTGCTTCATGTCTCTCATGTGATTTAAATTTTGTTTTATTCCCTTTTTGTACCTTTCAGCCAGCCTAACATGGTACATTTGAAATATTTTTGCAGCACTGAGTTGGTTGAATAGATCGCATGTTTCTACTTCATAACCGACGTCAAGTACTGCACGCAGAGCCTTCTTCTGTAGAATATATATTTTATTTTTATTTGCAACTGTGGTTCCCCAAACTAGGTGAGCATAGTTCACTCGGGACATAAATAGGTAGTTATATAGGAGAAGCTTAACTTTGTATCGAAGCATGTGACGATGCCTGTTGATGATACCCGTGACACGAGAGAGTTGGCTAATGACAGCGTCAACATGATTGTCCCAACTGAGCTGACAATTAAGATTTACCCCTAATATCTTAATATTTTCTACAACCTCAATCTTTTCAAAACCAAGCATAAGATCGCATGGTGTCGTAACGCATTCATTTTTGGTCTGAAGATAACAGCTTTTGTCTTAGTTGCATTAATTTTTAACTGATGTGCAAGTGACCCTTCGTGCAGTGTCCTTAATGTTTGTTTGCCTGGTTTATTCCTTCTTCACCGCTGACTAACGAGAAATTAGGTGGGACATCATATGCATTCATAACACAGTTCACATTAGGGCATTCATTAAAAATATCATTAATGTATAAATTAAAAAGTAGAAGCCCGAGAATCCTGCCTTGGGGTACGCCGGCGGTTACTTTTTTTACCGAGGATCGGAAGCTGTTAATACTGGTGAACTGAAAACGGTGCCCTAGATAAGTCGCAAGAAGTGCATGAACAGGACCCCTTAGACCGTAGTCAAACAGTTTTGCCAAGAGTTGGTTTTGACTAATGTAGTCAAAAGCCTGTGAAAAATCTATGAAAACACCTAGAGCAAGTTTCTTGACTTCGAAACATTGCAAATATACTCTTTCAGGCTGAGTAATGCGGTCTCAGTTGAATTATGTTTAATAATACCAAACTGTGAATCTGTTATTATTTTGTGTCTGTCACAAAAGCATGCTATTTTAGAGTGTGAATGACTTTTTCTAATCCCCTAGAAAAGATTGGCAGCACTGAAACTGGTCTATAATTCGAAATACAAAGTTTATCGCCTTTCTTATACAGAGCTCTAATTTTAGCAGTTTGCATGCGCCGTGTAAACACTCCGGATTCTAGACTGAGATTAAATATATGCGCTAAAATTTCGCTAAAATATCCAATACATGCTTTACAGGCTGAATCTGCAAATCATTTTTGTCATGGCATCTGCTATTCTTCATATTTAAAAATGCTGTGAATACTTCAGAACATGCAGTTGGATTTAAGCACATAGAATTTGTTCTGGGCCTGTTGCGAGTCTCATATGTTATGTTTGAGCAGCTTTGGTATTCTCGAGTCACAAAATATCGGTTGAACGCCTCTGCTAATTCGCATCTGCTTACTTTTTGTCCTTGAACAAGTACTTCTTGGGGAGAGCTAATCTGAGGTGTGCGTAAAATAACAGAGTTAATCTGGTGCCATAGCTTTCGAATATCACCGTTGCATGATTCAAACTTACAGTATTAATACAAGTCTCTAGCACGCCTTAACTCTTTGGTCAACTTCTTTCGAAAAAATTTGTACCTTATTAATAATTCCGGATCGCGTGTAGTGATGAGGTGTTTGTACATTTTTTAAGAGTATCTTCTGAAGCAGACGTGACGTCATCCACTCCTTGTGCCCTTTCCGAGGTGATACGTGCGCCTTGTATGGAAAATGTTCAGCATAAAGAATTTTAAATTTGTCCAAAAATCACTCATAAGCAGCTTCTGCATCGGTTACAGTGAGCCCACCTGACCAGGTCGTGTCTACAATAGCCTGTCTGAAAGTAGCAAGGCTGTCTTCAGTTATGGATTGATAAAGGTAGGTATGTGGCGGTTTTCTTTTAATATGTGTTTTCACTCCGAGCAGTATCGAAAAATGGTCGCTAAGTTCATAATGAATGACAGAGGACATAAAGCTCTCTTCTTAAAAATTTGTAATAAAAAGGTCAATGAGGGATTCTGTACGAATAGTCACCATTGTAGGTGGGGCGATTGTATTAAAGCAGGCATTTGCTGAGAGTAGTAGAATATTTTTTTTGCCGTGCCGTTATCGGAAAGCAGATTTATATTAAAATCTCTACCTAAAATAACCCTGAAACCATTCGTGTTCACAAAAGTTAAAAAGAGATCAATGAAGAAAATAAATTCTGCAGTGCGGCCATCATGAGTTCGGTAACAAACCGCAATAATAGTGTGGTCAAACTTTAAGCAAACTATTTCGCAGTCGGCAATGACACAACAAAATTCTGGCATAAGATCACAGCTTATACAATTTTTTACCAAAGGACAAACACCACCACCACGCCCTGAAGACCTGTTCATGAAGTATGAGTGGTAACCGGGCATACTAATTACTTCATTATCGCAGGAGTACCAGGTTTCTGTAATCATAAACACTTCAACAATATCTAGTTGATTATACAAATACTCATGATCAGCCGTTTTGTTCAGTGCAGGCCGTACATTCACATGAAGACAACGAAAAGTTGTATTTGATAATACATCTTCACATTTTACTTCATTGCCATAAAGAGAAATTCGAGTACATATGGAAGCCGATGACGGTTCATGTTTGTGTTCAAGCAGAACGTTCTCGAGGGATTGGACTTGATTCACAATGCTGCTAGCATTTATATTTATAGTCGTCAGGTCTTTGACCGTGTGCTGTGTAGAGTTACTGGTGGGCTTAGTTCGTTTTTTTCTAAAGGTACTTTGTCATCCTTCGCATCTTTTTTATTCAGTGGCACACGCTTCCTTTTTTCTTAGTCCCAGAGGTGTGCGTGGCCGTTGATAAACTATTTGTCGAACACTAAAGATACCTTTACTTTCTTGTCGCGCTCATCTTTCGCACTCGCCCAAAGGTTTTTGAGGTCAAGCATGAGGTCAAGCATTCAATGAGGTTAAGCATTCAATGAGGTCAAGCATGCAGAACCGCTGAAAAACACAACGCCACAATAGAACGCTTCGGCATCGAATAGCTCTGACAAGCAGATTGAGGCGCAGTAGCCTCGCATTGGCGACCCAGCAATGATGTCAAGTTTGGGACAAGATACGTGGTCAGCTTGGGCACCTTTTCCACACCTGACAACGTCTTTGATACCTTTTATACCCATCATCCTAACGAGACAGAAGGTCGCCACGATACGGCATAACGAACATTGCACGTCAAAACCCCGGCTCACACCAGGAGCTTCTCGCTGAACTTCGCGTCCGCTAACTTAATACAGCTTCCCTCGATCATTTTCCCCCCTACAGAGGTACTGCCGGCCCTGCCCTCGATGCGGAGATTTTGGAGGCTAAGGAAAGATTCACTCTCACTCAGCCCCGCCCTGACTCTGCGCCTGGACTGGACGGCATTTCCAACAAAACTTTCCGTAATTTACAGTCTCGTGCATTGAGGCCCTCACCATTTTTATGAATGATTGTTGGAAAGAGGGTGAATTCCTCGAGCATAGAAACATCCACGCGTGCATTTCATACCGAAGCCCGGCAAACTACTAGCTCTTGAACACCTCTGTCCTCTAACTCCTTTACTTCCTACGCTTGGAAACTGATGGAGGATCTTATTCTCAACTGTATTCACCATTATGTTGAAGATAACCATCTCCTACATCGTACCATGATTAGGTTCAGCTCAAATCTCTACACGCTAGACATTATGCTACAGCTCTCTAGAAACATACTGTGCCCTCTACCAGAGCGGGCACAAAGGCTGCCATAGGGTTGAATTTAGCTAAAGCATATGACAATGTCCCTCAAGGAGCTTTTCTTGCTAACCTGCCTCGAATAAATCCTGTCATCATACCTACCAATATATGCGCACTTTGCTCTCTGATCGTACTACTGAACTTAGATTTGGCTCTCTCCTCTCGGACCCTATAACCCTTCGTTCCAATGGCACCCCCCCCCCCCAAGGATCAGTTCTCTCTCCCTTTCTTGTCAATCTCGCCTTGCTCACGCTATGTCCTAAATTAGACGCTATCACCCGGTTATCCCGTACCCTATACGCAAACGGCATCACACTCTGTTTTCAATAGGCAACGATGCTGAAGTTGCATCCGCACTTCAACAAGGGGTGGATGTCATTGAGCACAACGTAGCCGGGACCGACCATTCGTGCTACCCTCAGAAGTCCGAGCTGCTGCTCATCCGAGGTCACCCCGACCTCCACGGTCATCCTCCTGCCTGCGCTACTTCTAGTGGCCAACTCATGCGCAGAGTATCCACCATTATGGCAATGGGGCTTCTTATCCAGAGCAATCGAAAAAACACTGGAACTCTGACTAAACTCACAGTCTCTGTCTCATAGAACATGCGTATAATTTGCCGCATTGCTAACAAATATAAAGCGATGCGCCAGGCTGACCTCCGACGTCCTGTTGAGGCATTTGCTATCAGTGGTCTCACAAATACCCTTCCTTACCTCTACGTCAGCAGCCAAGAGCGGGGCAGCATTGATTGCTTTAATAGACACACATGCAAAGCGACTGTTCAGCTCCCGAACTCGTCTCCCACCTGTGAAATACTGACATTAGGCATCTACAACATTGAGACGGAACTCTCGGAAGCTAATCTTACTTCTCATTGCGAGCGTCTCACCCAAACCCCCACGGAACGTCACATACTCGACAAATTTGGAATAAGCTTTGAAACGACCGTCGGTGACACGGCCCCGCTTCTGACTGATATCCACAATAACCTTATCGTTGCCGCTGTCCCTAAAAGCATGATGCCAGAGTATCCTGTCGCTAGCTGCATGAGAGGGCGAAGTCTCTGCACTAAAGTATTTGACAGATTATACAGCGGTCTTCGTCAACGCCACCGAATGTCTTGAACGCGAAGTTTTTCGCTTCCGTTTATAAACTACTGTGGACGGCCGTTAGTTGCGTGCTCCATTCCTGTCAGACCGTCTGAAGATGCCGGGAAGGCAGACATATACTTCCCTATGGTCTCCATCTCTGCAGAAACCATATTCAGCGACGCTTAATATCCAGTTCGTAATTGCGCCAACGGCCGAGCCTCCCCTGAGACCCTATCCTTCCTCCACTCTACCAATCTCCATCTCCACCCGATGTAATTGATCTTGAGGAGAGCGCACTCATCCCATCTGAAGAACGCAGCGGCCCAGAATCATTACCGAGGATTCGTCGGCCGGGATGTGGTGTCGCCCATTCTGCGGACAGCAAGAGGTCGTATAGCTGTAATCATGAAATCACCATGCGCTAGCGATTAAATTGGCTTCTATATAGCCCCGTACATAATTCTCCCACCACCCCAAGAGGTTCCGTGGAGGCAACTCCAAACGAACACCTTCCTCAACCGTGCTATATATGCCCGCATTTATACAGGGATCTGCTCCCTTTCCTGGAACCTATGCAGCCAACATGCCATTCTATCCCACATACTCTGGGCTTTCCTTCTATTCAACCCTCCTCGAGGTTCGCAGCTCTCGAATCCAGACCAGTGGGAGGCCGCATTGCTCAGTTCTGACTCGGACACACAGGTCCGGGTTATGAGAAGAGCACTAAAAATCGCCGAGCGCCACGGGCTCATGGCCACTTGATAGGGCTATACTCCACGCCATCTGATACTTTTGTCGGTGGAAATAAAGTGTATCTTCCTCGTGCTGACCACGGAGTTTAAAATTGAAAAATTGGTTTTGAGGAAAGGAAATGACGCATTATCTATCTCAGATATCACGGTGGACGCCTAAACTGCGCCCTAAGGGAAGAAATAGAGGAAGGAGTGCAATAAAATTTCTTATCCATGATTGAGCTATATTTTAAGGGGCCACCAATCAGTGAATGGCGAAATATAAAAATCGCTTATGTATTGGGACCAAAACCTTTCAAAGATCAATATAACCTATTTCATATCAGTTCAAACGAGAATTTCGCAATAAAGGCCCCAAACCATTATTGGTTAAACTGTTATCGTGGGCGGCCAAGCGTAAATAATCCCAAGTACCGTTACGTCATTATAACGTAATTTCTGACATTCCGTAGTCTATTAGTGAAAGAATGAAGGTCTGCAGCAGACTGCATTGAATTAATTGTTCCTATCCAATGGAAATTAGCTCGTGCATGAGTTATTTGTGCAACGATAAATCGCTCATGTGCAGCAGTACCTACTCAAGGGGCTGCAGAGCACAAAATATTTACGGGAATCGCTCACTGCATTGGTCTAACTGGAATTTTAAGACAACGTGCGATGATTGTCTTATAGCTCATTTAAACATAGGTACGATTGAGGAATTGAACCGACCTGCCTACAAAAAATTTCGAACCTGAAATGCTTTTAGGACCTGTTCTGTGTAGACTTGCGAACGCAGGCGAACCTGAAGGCGAACTGACGCCGAACAGCAATGCGAATATGACGGTGATTGTTTACCTGAACAAGACACTGAGCTTTAGACTGAACATGATGCCGAGCCAAACACCGAATATGAAAAATACTTTCAAGAAGCCTATATGTATGAATGTCATGCAGCTTGTCGCTCGCAGAAGGAACTCGCCCAGATGAGAAGCTTACGCACAGACGTTAGAAGCTTTTCATGCGGCGGCAAAATTGTGTTACCAGCTGCAGCACGTAGCAGTTTGTACGTTGCCCCGGCTCCGTCTCCGCAGCGTTAAAAACCGAAGGATTCATGCGGCGGCAAAATTTTTTTTTCCAGCTACAGCACGCAGTAGTGTGCATGTGTCGCTGGCTTCATCCCCGCATCGCTAGGAAGCGGAGGAACGACAGATTGCTAACCTAATTCTTTTTATTCTTACTCCATGACATGCTACAGGCAACTGGTGTTTTCAAGGATCAGATGATGGATTGTGCCGAGAAATTTATACGCGCATGGGGAACTCTACATCCTTTGAGCAGTAAATGCACTCTTTAAAAAAGATAAGTATGTATTTGCAGCTTCTATACCACTTCCTCTCTCCAGCTTCCCCTCTAGCTTGTCCTCCATTCCCCCTAGCGTGTTTAAACTCTTTGTGACCCACTGCTTTATGACTCTTCGACACAAAGTTACCCCGCGCCTTGTCGTTCAGCTGGAGGTTGCTGTGGAAGTTTGATTACACCAGGAAGAGTAGCGGAACATTCACCAATATTTCGCATGATCGTTTCGGCAAAACCCTACAAGTAGTGCCGCAACGTCCGGAGCAAGTAAGAAAGTATGCATATTGAGCATCGTCATATTCTAGATACAGGTGCGGAAGTAAGTAAACAGAGCATCCTATTTCGTTTTAAAGGGCATCATGCCTTCGCCATTCGAAATGAAGGAACAATATTTTTCCAGGAGAAACCGAACTAGCGTTCACTACCACTATCCACGTACCAGTGCAGGCAATTTTAATTACGCAGTGGTTGAGAAATATCAGAAGTCTATAGCGCGCTCCATTCAATATTGAAGCGAAAGCTTCACTACGCTAGGTGAAATTGGTTTCGCTCTGTGTTCCCGGTTCACATTCAAGTGAGCCGGAAGTGTAGTGTGGCTATAGGCCTTACCGTATGTGGCCCACCATGCTGTCATGACATTTCGAGTCGCCCGTAGAAGGCGGCAGAATAGGCCGTAGCGTTCATCTGGTGACCAACCTCTGCCACCTGACAGGGTGGCAGGGTGGGCGCGCTGCCATCCAGTGTGTGGAACGCACTGAACGTTAAAGACGCGAAGCCGCGTCTACTTACCCAATACACCACTGCTCTCGCTCTCTAACCAGGTTCTGCAGTAGTTAAGCCGCAGCAAATTTTTTTTTTTACGGCAGAACATAATTATTCCTTTGTATACTTTCGACTGAAAAACGTGTTCATTCTTCTTAAAAAGCAGCCGCTGGTCCCGGTGGTCTAAAGTGGATTACACGCTAAACAACTTCAGGACTGGCAGTGATTGCGTTTCGTTTTATTCATGCAGAAAACTGCGAAGATGTACAACTTTGACGTGAGCAAGTACATCCAATCAATCAGAGTAAGTAAGCCAGAGGGCAGACAAGCGCTTATTGCTTTCATTGGCGTAGCGGTTGTTTCATTACTTTTATATTCGAAAAAAAGGCGCAGTACTTAGAATATGTTGGCTATTGCTCTGTGGGTGTCCCCCATTCCACGAAACAATGAAGGTTCCCCTGAGAATTTCAAAAGTGGCCCTTCAACGGCGCACGTCATGAATCGTAGACCTTTAGGGAACATGATGGTCTTATTGTTTGCATTGAACGACATATTAGGCATATTTCTCTCTGCGTCCTTCTGGTGCGTATCTGTCGCCACTGGGAAAAAAGAGAAAGCGAAGCTGCTCGTGCCGTCATTGTAGACACGGTTCGCAGCAACCCTTCCCCGTGGCTGAAACATTACAACCCTAAGAGTGAGAAAGCTCTGCATCACAAAGAACCGCGATACTCTGTCGCCTTCTTCCTCTCCATTCCCCACACGTTAGTCGCCTCGAATGCAGTTAAATTAGTATCCTCGACAACTCATTAAAATCTGAACAACTCTCGCCACTCCCGCTGTCGGATGTGTGTCGATTATTTTGACAATCCTCAAATATAATACATATGCCTTCAACACAAGTTCGCACCTACTCACGCATTCAATTCCTGGAGCAGGTGGGATGCTCCTCGAGCTGAATTACACTCAAGGCTATGATTATATTGGTGTCTTACGTCGCACAGGAGCTGCAGCGTCAACCTATAAACTTTAAAAAGCTTTCCACATCTAAATCACGAATATAAAGCATCTCTCTCTTTGCACGTTAGTAAAGGTCTAATGTACTGCTTGTGTATTTGTAAGCGCGAGCTTTAACGGAATATTCCATAACAAAGGACTGCCATAGCTTGTGAATTGTTGATCTGTTAAAAATGCTAGTCACCGTAGAGGAATTATTTATCTTGGAGAGTAAAAGAAAGCAACGGGAAAGAAAGTTCGTGCAACCTGGGCAGTGACACAGCTGGTGATATCACACCTTCATTCATGAAATGTGCATAGATATGTAGCCTATGCAGTTTCTAAGATGTTTCCCCTGAAATTTCTGCGCTGTGTGCGGCCATTTGTTCCCAAAGATGTGCGCTATGCTCTGAAGACCGTTGTTTACGCCAAAGACTTTGCATCAGGCTGAAGATGGGGCGGCCAGTGCAGTGTACTTTGCATAATAAAGAAACAAAAAATTTTTCAAGAACTCCTTCGGCAACATTCGCAGAAAACACATTGTGCTCCTTTCTTACCATTCATCAGCGGTATAAGACTCGATATGAACCATGCTAATCCCGAAACTGCGGGTTCCTACATCGAATGCTATGTTTGTGAGAAACATACACCGCGGGTTTGTTTCGCCGATGCGAATGCATTGCCGTAAGTACGAAAAACAATCA
>JARKHS020009694.1:50000-87527 GCA_030143305.2 Amblyomma americanum
GCCGCCACAACTTTCTACCGCTCAAGGCGCGCTCCGACGGAGGCGGTCGCGCCACTGGGTACGTTCTAGTTCACTGTAGTCCAGGGACTCCAACCGGCGGGACAGTGCCTAAGGCTGACCTGTCTGACTGCCAGTAGTGGATGTCATGTTATGCACATTTGAAAGCGCAATAAAACACAGCGAGGAATGGACACCACAAGCGCTGTTGTGTCCACTCTTCTTTTTGTTCCGTTGTTTTATAGCGCTGTTCAAATATGAATCAGTAACAAATCGCCCAGTTCGCAGCCTTAATGAATAGTCATGGTATTCACCGGCGTCGTCAGTGGCTGACACTCAGGTTCCAGTCCTCGCAGGCAGCGGCTTGCTTTCTGGTCGAGTGTTTTTTTTCAAGCGTCGCGGATGAGCGTCAGAATTGCCCTCGGGCTGCGTGTTCATGGGACGATACCCGGCGGCTCCACCAAAATGCCACCGACAAACGTAGCGCGACTCAATAGTCTTATTGACTCTTTCCGCGACTGTCTTCCGTCAACCTCCAAGGTTCGCCAGACGTCGATAACGAAGATCCGCATTATCGTCGATAGTGAACAAAGACCGCTATGGCAGCCTCTTTATCGGGTTCGTCGAAAGAACGTATTGCCATCCGCCGCCAATTTGTCGAAATGCTCCAGGACGTCATACAACCATCGAAGAGCCCCTGGCCCTCACCTGTTGCTTTCGTCGCAAAGGATGACGGCAGCCTACGGTTCTGCGTAGATTACAGACGTCGCAATAACTTTGCCAAAAAGCATGTCTATTCGCTGCCGTGTATTGTTGACTCCTTAGACCGCCTCCGCCAGGCCACCTACTTGTCGTCACTAGACCTGCGTAACGGTTATTAGCAAATCGAGGTCGACGAACGTGATCGAGAAAAGATCACCTTCGTTACTCCTAACGGACTGTCGAATTTAAGGTGCTTTCTTTCGAATTGTGTGTAGCCCCTGAGATTCAACCACGTGATGAACACGGTGTTCCTTGATCTGAAGTGGCAGTCCTGTCCTGTGTACCTCCACGACGTCGTGATTTTCTCTCACACGTTCGAGGAGCACCTTAAGCGTTTCCGCGCTGTTTTCGAGCCAATCCGTTCCTCGGGCCTGTCCGTTAAGCCTAAAATGTGCCTCTTTACATTTAGGTACCTCAAGTTTCTTAGCCACATCGTGAGCGCTCATGGCGTTAGCCCCGACGCAGAAAAGATGGCCGCCGTTGTTGCATTTCTCCAACCAACAGATAAGTGAATCTTGCGGCGTGTTCTGGGGTTTTGCGCCTATTATCGGAGATTCGTTCAAAACTTCACCAAGCTCGCAGAGCGGCTGACTGGCGTGACAAAAAACTCCGAACCCTTCTTCTGGGGCCATCATTATAAAAAAAAGCTTTCACAGAACTTAGGGCTCACATCCAATCTACGCCTATGCTTGGCCACTTCGACGAATAAGCCGACACGGAACTGTTGGCCTCTGTGCGGTGCTTGTGCAGTGGAAATACGGTGCAGAACGCGTGATCGCATACGCAAGGTTCACTTTGTCCCGTTCCGAAGTGAATTATTGCACCACTAAAAAAGGAGTCCCTCACTATTGTGTGGGCAGTCAGGAAATTTCGCCCGTACCTGTACGGCCGCCCGTTTCGAATCGTCAGCGGTCGTCACTCCTAGTGTTGCCTTGCGAACCTGAAAGATCAATCGGGGTGACTTGCACGGTGGCGCCTTCGGTTGCAAGAGTTCGACGTCACCATCGTGTACATGTCGGGGCAGAAACATAACGATGCAGACTGTTTCCCCATGCTCCTCTTTCGTGGCCACCGGATGAGTAAGACGACGATTCTGCTTTCCTCAGCGCTGTCACCACATCCGGATTTGCCCACCACCAGAGGGCCGACTGTGAAATGCTGCCTCTAATCGAGTACCTCAAAAGAACAGCTCCGCCTCCGCCCCGGCTCTTAACGCGTGAAATTTCGTCGGTTTTCTTAAGAGATGGTATCCTCTAAAATAAAAACTACGGCCCGATGGAAACAGCGTACCTCCTCGTTGTCCTAACCGCGCTTCGTCAGGTAGTTCTCGCTGCATGCCACGACGACCTTTCATCTGGCCAGCTCGGTTTTGCCAGAACATTGGGACGTCACCGCCACATGCACTACTAGCCTCGGCTTGCTGAGGTTGTCCAACGCTACGTTAGAACCTTTCGTGAGTGTCAACGACGGAAGATAACGCCGACAAAACCGGCCGGCCTTCTGAAGTCAATTGCTTAACCATCAATCCGAATTCAGCAAGTCGGCATGGACTTACTGGGCCAATTCCCAGTTTCCTCCATGGGTAACCGGTATATTGCTGTTGCCACAGACCACCTCAGCCGCTACGGGAAAACCAAGGCTCTTCTCCGTGGCACCGCGGCTGAAATTACACTGTTCTTTGTTCACCACATTCTGTCTCGCCATGCCGACCCCGCGGTTGTATTAACTGACCGAGAAACCACGTTTACGTCAGCTCTTACTATTCAGGTCCTGCGTCTCATTGGCACCAGTCATAGAAAAGCGACTGCTTACCATCCTCAAGCTAATGTACTGACTGAGAGGCTGAGCAACACCATTGCAGATATGATTTATATGTATGTCGACGCCAACCACCGAACCTGGGACGCAATACACCCTTACATCACGTTATCCCACAACACCGTCTTCCAGAAAACGACGCGCTTCACTGCGTTCCTTTTGGCTTATGGCCGTGACGCCCTGACCATGCTGGACGCCATGCTGCTTCCTGTTTGTGCCCCCTCGTCGGTCACGGGCGCTGTCCAATTCTTTCTTGACGCAGAAGCCGCTCTTCAGCTTGCCAGAGAACGGATTCGACACAAGCAGAAAATTGACGCCCGACGTTACAACCTCCGCCTCAGGGAGGTTATTTACAAACCCGGCGAGCACGTAAGGGTATGGGGACCGATACGTTGGTGCGGGCGCTCTGAAAAGCTTCTGCGCCGCTACATCGGCCCCTACAAGACGCTACGTCAACTCATCGAGGTCAACTATGAAGTGGTGCCGTATCGAATTGTCTCCTCTTCTCGACCGCAGAAATCTGAAGTGTTCCACGTGTCAGGTATGAAACCGTGTTACGCCCGTTAGCTCCTGCTGGATTTCGCATGCAGTGCCGACGCCACACGCGCCTTCGCACTTTCGGTGACTCCATACTGGTTTTCCCCCATGTCGGAGGCATCGAGTCGATGTCTCTTGAAAGAAGGGGGGCAATGCCACACTGCTCACACTCTGCGAGCGGCGCCATGCGGCCGAGCGGCATGACTTGGCTCGTGACGGAGCGAGGAAGACCACGCTTCCGCTCCGGTGCGCGCTGATGGTCTAATTCTAAGCGCGATTAAAAATCCCCTTTTGAGTCGCGCTACGTTTGTCGGCGACCATAAAATAGTTTGACAGGGGTTCTCATCAACATATGAGAGTCAGATGATGCATGCCAGGTATCCTACGGATGCATTCAGTAACACCCTTCAGGCTTGGTTTTGACACAGCCTCCATCAGGAAGGGTTTGAACGACAAATGTCACCTGGAAAGACGAGGCCCAGAAATTTCCTTCTCCCTATACGACCGACGTCAGAGGGCTGGTCTGTGCCTCCCCTGTGGCTTAAGCGTGTTCGCAACTTGCAAACGATTACTTTCACGGATTGTCATCGAGTCTCAGAAGCTAATACTACAAATCACCGCTTATTTCGTTTTGCCATGCTAAAGAAAGCTAATCATTGCTTTCATGGGTGTATCTCGAGGCTCACAATAAAATATAATGCCGCACTGCTAATTGCCCCACGAAATGCGGAACAAGAACGCAGTTGCTGGTTCTTCAGACGTCCATGGCTATCGGATCTCTTACAGACTTCTTCTTAGCACACGGACCAACAAGATTTGACTTAACCAGTATAATGAATGTGATGCGACAGCTCCATTCCTAAGAGCCGAATTACCCTTAATAACACAGCGACAACACATTCTCGATGGTGAAAGGGTGCAGCGGGTGACGAAGAAAGAAGGCACAACACAGGATGCACAAGGAACAGACTTGCAACTGAGACTTTACAAAAATAACGAGTTAAATGAACGCGAGGATCTACCTAGCAGAGAGGAAAAATCATCTAACACAAACCACGGAAGGCAGACCTCCAATTACAAATACGCAGGACGATCTCCCAACATCAACAAGCCAAGCGTGAGTGAAAGTAAAACCATTTTCTTGATAATAAAGAGAGGCACATGGCGCTCTAACGCAAATACGCTGAGGAAATGAGCGTGAGAACTCCATCGTTATTGCAGTAAAGTAAGAAATTCCTTTTTTGCACTGAAGCGTATGCAAGGAGAGTCCACTCGGAAGGCTCTGTAGCTTTTACAGATCCTTATTCCAGTAATACAAAACACTTTTCACACTAAACAGCTGCAACAATTATTTGTCCTTCTCGTGCATGAAACTGTGCCCCTATTTCACTGTTTGCAGCTTCTGTGTTGTTTTAAAGCTGATTCATAACAGCCCGTCGAATCAGCCACTCTTAATAACTGTACCTTGACTAAATTAGGTTTGAATAAGAGTTGAATTCCTGCAACATGAGAGCATCAATTGTAATCATTCAGTCCAATTCAGGAGCTACACGAGTAGTTTCCAACGTTCGATACTGCGCGAGAAATATACCACCTCTTAAATGAACATGAATTAAAGTTAGGTTTGGCTTATAGATGTTTGTCCCAAAGTGACTCAGGCTATGAGGCATGCCATAGTGAATGGCTCAGGAAATTTCGACCACCTTGGGTACTTTAACGTGCACTGATATCGCACTGTACACGCGCCTGTAGAATTTCGCCTCCATCGGAATTCAACCGCCACTGCTGGGATCGAACGAGCGTCTTTCGGTTCAGCTGCTGAGCGCCTTTTTTTATAGAATATAGTACATAAACGCCCGACCTATAGAGAAACGACGTTCGTCATCTAGTCTGAACAGCAAAAAAAAAATCAGCCAAGAGAACCGTTCGCTTCACATTTTTCGCCAATACGGTGGTGCATAAAGCCATCACCATGCACGCTACGGGTTTAACATATGTTTATTATATTTGCTCTGCTCGCTCGCTGTCCGGAGCCCGAAGCACCTCGCGTCTCTTTCCGTCGCTTCAGCGAACGACGGTACAGAAACATGGCTGGTTTCGATTTCTTGAACGAGGGATGAAAATGTGTTTGCTTAAACGCTATTGTTAGTGTGAGCGCTCGTCGTGCTAACAATAGCAAAAAGCACACACAGAAATAAAAAGACTGCCTTTGATGTGACCAGGATGACAGGTTCAAGCCCCACTTCTGTATCTTTGCTGTAGGTCTCCCGAAATTCATTGGTAAGGTTTGCGCAGATTTTGGAACGATGCAGATTTGGAAACTGGATAAAGCAGCTTTAGTTGGTGTATCTTAGGTTGCGTCAAAGCTTCTGGATCCCTTAAAAACGGCAAAGGCAGCTCTAAACATTTGCAGACCACTCGAATGCCGATTTCCCCAGCGTCTATGAACGGCCCCTGTGTTTGTACACATGATGATGGAGCATAGGTAACTCCATTCTAGTTCCTTCGCTACATGAGAAGAAAAGAAAATTGCGCTTTTCTTTCTCTGCTCTGATTCTTTTTCCTTGCGTAAGCTTCATTCTGGAAGCGCAGTTCAAACTATAGTTGAAAAGTCAACAACCGTATGCCACGTGGCAGCAATTACTAGCACCCTGGCCTCCGGTGAGTGAACAATGACACCCATCTTGGGTGCGTCATATATCATACAGAGTCACAAGCAACGAGAACTGATGGCCGAAGAGCACGCCGTCTGGGCTAACAAGGGTTAGCTTGGGTGTAGAAAAAGAAACAAATGTAGTAATGACACGCCCGCGCCATCTGAAATAACACTCCTCGGGACAGGGCTATGCAACTCCGCGGGCACTGATAGGTGTGGACATAGTAGGTTACCTTGAGTAAGAACTGTGTGTCGCCTTACTTTCGTTCGGCGCTCCAGTAGAAGCATGCTACTGTTGCGGCCGCACGAAATGAAGCGCGAGCGAGCACGGACGCGCCCTGCTCTACAGTTTTGGATAGCAGTGATGGTTTGTTTTTCATGTTCGATATCCACTGAAAACGGTCAAGAAATGCAATATTGTGGTCGGCCAATGATTGAGTATTATATTAATCGCGTTTTTTATTGAGAACGAACAACTCTTGAGGATCTTTCAGTAGGATATTAAGGCGTAAGTTGTTGCTGTCTCTTGAATTTTAGTTTTTTTAAAAGGTATCGAAAAGATAATATTTAAACGTTCCTCTCTGTATTTTTTTCTTAACTGCCCACTAACTCACTGCCAGTATGTGTTCCATAAACACCTGTCTACTCAACTTTCCCTCTTGGATCAAAAATATTTCATCCTCAGGAACAATGAGCAACGTCTGCTAATACTTGCAGTACTAATATATTTTACGAAAGCCCTCGAGTGCATTATTCAGGAACATCTACTCAATAAATTAATCAACTATGGCATTCGCAGCGTTTGCCATGAAAAAATTAGACGTATATAAGCTCTAGAGCTCAATTTACACATCTCAGTTATCTCTTCTGAAGTTAAAAACACAAGAGCAGTAGTGGCACAGTGTTGCATACTCGAAACTATCCACTTTAATATTTATATTAGTGACATTATTGATATTGATCACGATAGCAAATACATAATCTATGCTGATGATACCACACTCCTGTTTTCTTCTCAATATGCCTCGAACTTAATCAAAACCGCTAATAATGTAATAAAGAAGCTACATGCGTTGTACTTCAAAAACGATGTGATAATAAACGCAACTAAATAAAACGCCGTAATATTCCAAGACATGAACAAAAACGCCTCACTGTCTGCAGACATCACATTTAATATGGCTGACATTAAACTATTAAATTCTGTCAAAAGCGTAAGAATCATTTTTGACCATGATATGTTATAGAACAGCTACTATGACCTCTCAGTATGCAATATACAGGTTGTTGGACTACAATTTCTCTTGGGCATCTTCCGCATAATGTAAAATTATTACTCTATAGATCGCTTTATGAGTCATCTAACTTCTGCAGCCTTGCCTGGGGTACCATATCTGTCGCAAATATAGGTCGGCAACTTCTCCTTCAGAAAAGATTCTCCGCACGATTTGTGATGTACCATGGGATTGCCAAAGTGAACCTTTGTTCCAAGGAATCATCATGGAAAGCGGCAGCGCAAAGCATCAAGGACAAAAGAGGGACACGAGAACACACGGCAAGCGCTATCCTGCTAATCTTAAAGATGTTGTCCAGTGTGGTCTTATCTCTCATTCATCCTTGTCGCTTTGTGCTGCCGCTTATTGTGATGATTCACCAACTACCCAGCACCAAGAAATTAATCTTTGTTTCAAAAGATGAGCATGCATAAATTGTTTAATTTATCCAATTACAGTAAGTATATGCGGATAATAAGGAGTGCAAATTGAATCATTTTATTGTCTGTTCAATGGCTAAACATGAACAAACTATACTTCAGTAGCAAACGCGCTGTCCAGAATACTGATTATTCGCGCACCCGCGGAATAACTGTGGTAAGCAAACGGTTGCTTATGTTCTACCTGCTTGCTTAACACACTGATCTCAGAAAATATCGATGCTTCAAGTTTTTCGTTATCCAGTATTTTGCCGCTAGTATTTATTATGCGCCTTCTGTGCTGGCTAGTCATTATAAGTGATGCTGTATGATTACTTCCTATAATCCTTGTGACACCTACATGTTATGTGATTGATACGAGTGTATTATTATGTCGATACTGCCTAGTTTGTGATATAATGTGACCTATTTGAATTGTTTCACTAGTTTTTGCTTGCTGTCTGGTCCTTTTTTTCTTGCGTGTGAATTATTATCACTGTTTTATATACATATAGATTCCGCACAGCTGCTTCTGCAAATAAGCTGGTTTCTGGACTTGTGAAACGGCTTCTGCAGCTTTTTCCTCAAAACTGTACGTTCTCAAATGTATACTTCTAGTTGAAAAAAAAACGGTTTACTTACTACTTACTTTGTGATAGTGTACACAGTACAAAATATTGCACCCTAAGGGTTTAACACTGATGACTACGCCCTTTCCACCCTCTTATTTTTTCTTGTTTTAATAAAAAACGATGCGGTGAGCACATAAATGATGTTAATGGACCCATGCACCCTTCAAAGGGGCCCGGTGACAAAGACATATCAGCTCCTTACGGTGGGAGGGGGCGTAAGGGTGCGCGGGTGCTTTTTAACTTTTTGAACAATTTTGCAGTACTTCAAGCAAGCGTGCTTTTGAACTGAAGTGAGCTATTGGAGCTTTCCTTTAAGTGACATCTGCGGTACTGATGGGTGCTGATATAACTGCGATTTTCCCCCATAATGTGATAACAAACTGAATTATTTTAGCTGAAGTACTATGCACCACTGGCTCCATATAGGGTTTCGATGGATTGACATATATGAAGTTGGAGAAAGGATGCGTGTCGTGTGCCTAGTAAATATGGCGCGCAGGAGCCGCGTCTTTAGTGTTGAACTCTGCCACCGCAGTAGATTTGCATGACTGCTTTCCGGGAGCTTATACCTGTTTATTTTCTTCTGGCAAAAACGCGTAGCACATACTAGCACCGTGTCACTGTGCCAGCAGGTTTTCCGAACGTTTGCCTATTTTATCAAGCTCTTGTTTTATTTTGCTTAAATATAACCACAAAAATGAGACAATGAATATCCTTTACACATCACAAACGTGACTCCACAGCAAAAACGTTCAGACGGGCCGGTAAAAACACATTTGGGTATAATAATTACAGTTTGAGATGCTGCAACTCTGGTCTAATGCGATGTTGGGTCGTCGGCAGCTTTTCGTCGGGAATGCTCAGCTCCAATGCAAGAGCGTAGCTAAAACATTTCCCCGTGGCTTTTAAAGCAATCAAAAGCAATGCAAGTGTACAGCAGTCAGAAAAAGGATACAGCTGTAATTATCGCACCTCTACTGTACGGGTGTGAGAAGCATATTGTAACGGATATTCTTGGTGAAGATGTAATGAGCGAAGTGCCTCTAAGGTAGTGTGCTCCAGGTTTGGGTGCTCTGTGCTGTGCAGTGTGTGGGCCCTGCGCTCTTGACCTGTCTGCTGTGCTCGGGGCGTTCGTGCGTCGTTCCCGTCTTGGACCGCGTAATATATTTGGTGGAGGTGCGGATTTTACGCTGAGAACAACACGCAGCTTCGCAGTGGTCGTCAGGCCGGGTCCACCACCATGGCTCCACCCGGCGAGTCAAGCAGCCCCACTTACCCCACTACCGCTCCTTTCGTGATCATGGGTCCTCCTCGAGACCCCGCCACCTTTTCTGGCACTGATGGCACGGATGTGGAAGACTGGCTTAATCTCTACGAACGCGTTAGCACCTATAACAGATGGGACCCTACGTTAATGCTCGCCAGTGTAATCTTTTACCTCAATGGCATGGCACGAGTGTGGTAAAAGACCCACGAGGAAGACCTAAAAAGCTGGGACACCTTCAAGGAGAAGTTGAGGACGCTTGTTTCGTAGGCCTGCTGACCGGCAGCTCGCCGCCAAGAAAAAGCTTGCGTCTCGAGCACAATCTTCGACAGAAGGCTACGTGGCCTACACTCAGGACACCTTGGCTCTTTGCCACAAGTTCGACGCTGCCATGTGTGAGACCGATAAGGTGGGCCACGTGCTCAAAGGCATTGCAGACGATGCTTTCAACTTACTTGTTTGTAAAGACTGTGCCACCATTGACTTCAATAAAGAGTGCCGAAGATTTGAGCAAGTCAAAGGCATTCGTTCCGGAATTGTTTTCTCGCCTTCCTAACACGGCCGCAACATCTTCCTGTGAGGACCAGCGATCGCCATCCTGTGCGCCCTCAGAGGCCCCTGCCGTCACGATTCAGTCACCCGGATCATCCAACGTGAACTGGAACTCCTCGCACCTGCCATATCCCCACCATATGTCCCTGATACTACCCTGCCCGTCGTGTCGCTTATTCGGGCTGTCGTCAAGGTGGCAAACTTGAATCTTTCCCCGCAGTTGTGTCCCATTGGCCGCCCACCCGTTGGCCAGCCTCCTTCCCCTGCTTTCCACCCCCTCCCAATTACTCCACGTCCCGTTACCGAAATCTGGCGGAATGGTGCACGACTGACGACCGACCCATCTGCTTTCTCTGTTCCTGCGTTGGACATATCTCTCGACATTACCGCAGCCCTTGGTCGTCGTTTCTCCGCGGTGACTTCTCCAACTACCGACCTGACCCTCAGCGCCGCTTCTCGCCCCGATCCCAGCCCGATCAGTCTGCTCCATCCTTCCGGAATTCCCGCTCTCCGTCACCCCAGGGCCGTCGCTCACGCTCGCCGCAGTTGCCCGGAGGTGACGCTGCATCAATGACCCAACCAGAAATCCTCTACTGACAACCCGCCCGAACTTACTGGATGTCAAAGTCGACGGTTTTTCTATGGGCGCCCTTACTGACACCGGTGCATACGTATATGTGATGAGTTCTGCCCTTCGCCGTCGCCTCCGCAAAGGGCCCAAGCCTGCAACGTCCCTTCTGTGTGTGGCGGATGGACGCACGCCTGCCGTGGGCGGATTATGTACTGCTCGCATCACTCTTGCTAGCCACAGGACCCCGGTTCAGCTCACCGTTTTGTCCACATGCGCCCACGCTCTCATTCTCGGCATGGATTTCCTCTCTGACCATACAGCTCTGATGGCTCGCAAGGTGTCCTTCAACTCCAGCTACCACAACTCCGTTCCGAGCACGTCGATCCCTCTCTCCACCTGTTTAATGCAAACTATACTCTCCTGCCCTCTCAAACCGCCTCCTTCATTGCACTGACGCCCTCTCCTCCCGTTCCCGATGGCGACTACCTCGATGCACCTAGTATCAATCTCCTGCTCACCCGCAACGTTGCTTTGCCCTATACTATCGCCTCGTTCCAAGTGATCATACTGTCTCTGCCATTCCTCAACTTCGGCTTCTCTCGTCAAATTCTTCTATCCGACATTTGCGTTGCAACGATTTCCACCCTCGCACTGTGCCAAGTCGCTGCATTCGACGCCGCCCTTTCTCAAGATTACGCAGGCTATCCCCTTAGTACCTCTCTTTCTGCAGACGCCTTCACGACTATGATGCCCTCCGACCTGCGTCCCGCCCAAACTGCACAGCATCGAGCCCTTCTAAATTTTTTTCGGACATTTTCTATCTGAATAATATCCCGCTGGGCCAAGCTCTCTCTGTGAAGCACCGCATCGACACCGGGGATGCCTCTCCTATCCGTTGTCGACCATACCGAGTCTCCCACGCTGAGCGTCAGGTCATTAACGCCAACGTTACGAAGACGTTTCATAAGAACATTATCGAACCCTCCTATAACCCCTGGGCCTTGCCAGTAGTCCTTGTGAAGAAAAAGGATGGCTCATGGCGTTTTTCTGCTGAGTGTCGCCATTTGAACAAGATAACCAAAAAGGACGTGTATCCCCTCCCGCGCATCGACGACGCCCTTGAATGCCTATACAGTGCCAAATTCCTCTCCTCCATAGGCCTTCGCTCGGGCTATTGGCAGATAGCAGTGGTTGACCAATATCGTGAGAAGACGGCGTTTTGACGCCTGATGGGCTGTATCAGTTCAAAGTTTCGTCTTTTGGCTTATGCAACGCGCCGGCTACCTTCGAAAGTATGATGGACGCCTTTCTGCACGGATTGAAATGGTCCATGTGCCTCTGATACCTCGACGACGTCATTGTCTTCTCCCCCAGCTTTTCCTCTCACCTCGATAACCTTTCCAAGATTCTTTCCCTGTTCCGTCATGCCGGCCTGCAGCTCAACGTTTCCAAATACCGTTTCGCGCGTCGCCAGATCACAATCTTGGGCCATGTCGTCGATACCACAGGTGTTCACCCTGATCCAGCTAAGATCCAAGCCGTGAAAGACTTCCCGGTGCCGCGTTCCTGCAAAGAAGTAAGGAGCTTCTTGAGCCTGTGCTCCTACTTCCTCCGATTCGTTCTCGGATTTGGTGACAGCGCCCGCCGCCTCAGTTATCTGCTAAAAAAAGTTATGACTTTCACCTGCGGACCAATACAAGAAGACGCCTTTGCAGCTCTAATCTCGAAGCTCACCACCTCGCCCGTCTTGGCACACTTCGAACTGGCCCCTCCCACTGAAGTCCGCACTGAGGCCAGTGGTCACGGAATCGGCGCTGTCCTTTCTCAGCGGCAATCGGGATTTGACCGTATAATTGCCTACGCCAGCCGCCTCCTCTCTACATCAGAGCGCCGTTACTCCATCACGGAACGGAAGTGCTTGGCCCTTGTGTGGGCCGTTGGAAAATTTCGGCCGTCTTTGTACGGCCGCTCTTTTGCGGTTGTCACCGACAACCATTCACTTTGCTGGCTCTCCTCACCGAAAGATCCTACTGACCGGCTCGGTCGCTGGGCTTTACGCCTACGAGACTACGACTACACCGTGGTCTATAAGTCCGGTCGGCTACACTCGTATGCTGATTGCCTCTCTCGGTATCCCGTTGACTCTTCTGACCATTCTGGCAGTGACTGCACCGCTGACCTGTTCTCGCTCTCTGCTATTACTCACTTTGGCGATGAGCAGCGACGAGATATTGAGCTCCGTTATACCATTGACCGCCTCAACTCCTCCCCATGTTACCTTGCTCTGCGCCGGTTTGTGCTGCACCATGACACTCTATACCGCAGAAGCCTGAAACCGCTTTCTCCGACCTCCTGCTCGTTGTGCCAAAGCAGTGGTGCACCGATGTCCTCAACGAGCTCCATGACCTCCAACACTGCTGGACATCTGGGTGTCTCGCGTACTTACGCCCGCGTGCGTCGTCGCTTCTTTTCGCCCTGCCTCTACCAGTCCGCACGCCGCTATGTTCGTACCTGCGACCAGTGCCAGCGCCCGAAACATCCTGCCACTCTCTCAGCGGGTATGCTCCAGCCTGTTGATGTGCCACCTGAACAATTCTATCATGTTGGCTTGAATATTTTTGGTCTGTTTCCTGAGTCCACCTCCGGTAGCAAATGAATTGCCGTTGCCACCGATTATGTCACTCGCTACGCAATCAAGCGGGCCCTGCCCACCAGTACTGCTACTGACGTTGCCGAGTTTCTCCTGTACGACCTCATCCTCCGTCATGCTGCACCCCGCGATCTTCTCACCGACCGTGGCCGTTGCTTTCCCTCTAAAGATGTCGACGACATTCTCCGTTCCTGCTCGACTAAACATAAGCTGACCACTGCCTATCATCCCCAAACCAACGGCCCCACAGAGCGCCTCAACCGCCCTCTCACGGATATGCTCGCAATGTACGTTTCCCCGGACCATCGGGACTGGGACATTGCCTTTCCATGCGTGACTTTAGCCTACAATTCTTGCCGTCATGCCACTGCCGGTTACTCACCGTTCTCTTTTGCACGGCTGTAAACCCCTATTACCACTGGACACGGTGCCTCCGGCATCTCCATCACCGCCTTCTGAATATGCACTCGACGCAATTGCCCGGGCCGACCACGCCCGCCAGCTGGCTAGATACCGACTACAAGCATCGCAGGCCTCACAGCAGGACTACTAGGACCGCCGCCATCACATGGTAACTTTTTTCCCAGGATCCCTCGTCTTGCTTTGGTCGCCATTGCGCCGTATCGGGTTTTGCGAAAAACTTCTGTCTCGTATGTTGGCCCGTACCCTGTGCTCCGCCAAGTCACAGCTGTCACCTACGAGATCGCCCCGGCCTTTCCGGAAACCACCTCTCATGCACCTCAGCGTGACATTTTCCACGTCTCTCAACCCATGTCTTACCTCTCGCCATCACTTGCCACGCCCTAATTTACACCAAGACGGTGTTTTTGCGACCGGGGACCGTGCAACGGATATTCTTCGTGAAGACGAAATGAACGGAGTGTCTCGGAGGTGCGCGTGCTCCGAGTTCGGGGGCTCTGTGCTGTGCACTGTGCTGTGCTCTGTGCTGGCCCTGTGATCTTTACTGTCTGCAGTGCCCGTGTAGTTCTTGCGTCGTTCCCGTCTTGTACCACGTAACAATATTTTGCTCCTTTCTGGGAGGGTGCAAGGCGTCAAGTTATAGACACAGAAGTGCACCCTTAGAGGTACACTAAAGAGGAATCTGAACTCGTCTTTTTAGCGCGGGAACTCTATCTAGACGTTCCGGGCATTCTAAGAAATTTCGAATTATTGCCCTGTGCGGCCCATTGCTTTAACTAAATAGGAATAAACGTCCCGGCTCCCTCCTTTTATTTTTAACTCAACGCGGTAGGTAGGAAGAGTCAACCAACGCGTCAGCCAGTCTCATGGCGGCTTGCTGCTCTATCATCGGCGGAGTGATACGTAAATCAAAGAGTCTACATGTATTTCTATTTCCTATTGGGCCTAATTTGCGGCTATATTGCGTGTGACTGAAACTGTTTTTTCAGAGAAAATAAAAAACAAAATAACAGTGGATGCGAATATGCAAGCAAGGCTGTACTCGACGCTAAATGAATACATGGGGGAAGGTGTCTGCTCGAAATGACACAATGTTAGATGTTTTGCCCATCCCACTAATGTTGTACAGCGAATTCCTTCAGCTGTGGTAACTGTAACATCGGCCAGACGGGACATAATCTTAATGATATACTCGGGGAGCCCCACGCAAGAATAGCGGCCATTACTGCTTTAGACCATCTAGCATATCACTGCAACCAGCACAAGGAGTCTATTTGAATATTTGCGAATAGAAGGGCCCTAACGAAAGCCGCCACTTCCATTAACGGGCAAGGAGTAGCCTTTTTAGACCGAGAGGTGCAATATGGCAGGCTTGAAAATTTGCATCCTCACTTTTTTCGCTGCTTAGATTTATAGGGGTGTTCTTTTCTATCCTCTTGCATTGTTCTGTTGTTAACTTAATCAATCAGCCTATTTTTAATTATTTGCACTATCCTTTAGTTGAACTGATTGCTTGCGCATAAGCCAAGCAAGCTGTATTTATATACCCTCCTTTTCGAAGTAAGATCGCAGTTCATGTCTAGCGTCCGTTGCGTCTGTTTCTTGTTTGTTGTCTTCATGAACACTAGAAAAAATCATATCCTGATAGAATCCCGTACACAGAGGCCACATTTGAATTTGAATTTATTTCAAACAAGCATGTTTACATACATGTTAGGGGTGCATGGGAGTAAAAGCCGCTCAAGACCAGCTTGACAAAGCTCCCAATCCTTTCTATACTCGGCAGTGCAGGACAAATAACACAGATTGTACTAAAAAGATATAATGCGGTATGGCGAAAAATGGAAGCTAACGTGTGACATGAAAGATACATTCACTATGGCTCTCATCGCAGCCTTCTGCAATTTCAGAAGTTTATTTTTACAAGTACACGTTGTGGTTCCCCACACCAAATTACAGACTCGAATAAAGCATGACACATTGCGATCCTTTTTTTTAGTTGGTAATGCGCGCTGCAATTTTCTCAATACTCCTCTAACACGAGCTAGCTTAGTGGTTATCAGCTCCCCATGATTGTTCCACAAAATGGATTCGTTAACATAAACACATAGTGTTTTCACAGCACTCACTATTGCTTTTGTGTTACTATAAAGGATTAAGGTGAGGTCAGTCGCAAGATACACCTTTTTAGGTCTAATTGTGACGGCTTTAGTTTCGTCTGTGTTAATGAGCGACGCATTTCCTCTGTATCATGCATGCAGTTTTGCGAGTACATCGTTTCCTCTACGTATTAAATATTCTGCATTCGTTCCTAAAATAAATATACTTGTGTCATCGGCAAAAATTATGTATTCGGTCTCATAATCTATTTGCACCAAATCATTTAAGTAGATGTTGAACAGCAGGGGCACCAAAATGCTCCCCTGAGGTAAACCATGACTACCTGACTTTAATTGCGAGCTATAGTTTTCCAAGTGAAGAGATTGAGTACGCTCATTCAAGTAGCTGGAAAATAGATTAAGCGGCACGCCACAAACGCCATATACAGAGAGTTTTTGTATCAGAGTTAAATCGTGCATCCTGTCGAAGGCTTTTGAATAGTCTACAAATATATCGAGGGTCAGTAGTTTGTGTTTTATGTTATTTAATATTAATTCTTTTTGTTTAGGCAGCGCTTTTCAGCAGATAAATTTTCTCTACAGCCGAACTGCTTAGTTGAGAGAATATTATGTTTGTGAGAAAATTTGTTGAGGCGGATGAAAAGTATCTTCTCTAGCCATTTCAAGAAGGTTCGAAGGATCAAAACTGGTCTGTAATTACTGACCGCACATTTAAGACCAGGTTTATGCATGACAATTACTTTAGCTTTTTTCATCGCTGACGGAGAGACTCCGGAGTTCAGTGATAGGTTAAACATTTGAATTAGGATCGGGGATATGACATGAAGTACATACAAAACAGGTTGTAGTTTTAAGCCATTTACGTCATCAATTTCGCTCTTTTTCATGTTGTTAAATAGTGATAACAACTCTTCATTGCTTTTAGGCAATGGGCCCATAGAGCCGCGTACATAATTATTAATGTGCTGAAACGCTCTACAGTCATATGCACGTTCAACTAAAGTAGTAAAATACTCATTAAATGTGTCTGCTAACTGAGTGCCGATGTTCTGAATTTATCAATTTCAAGAGTTTCGGGTGTTTTACTCGGAGTTCCGTTAAATAGGAGATTAAGCTTTGTCCACCCTTGACTTTGATCAGTTGTAGCATTGAACATGGAGATGTGGTGACTATCCTTCGCATTGTTCAATAGCCGCAGTCACTTTGTTTTGGTGCGCTTAGAAAACTGAAAAATCACCAGGATCCCGACTTTGTAAATCCGCTGAAATTATTTTTTGGAGATCATAAGTAGGATGGTCGAGGTTATCCAGGGCTTACAAGCATTTTTGGGGGGTTTGACAGGAATATAGGGAATCTTATCACGATATGTGAAAGTGAATATCTCGAAAAAGGGGTTAAACGCCTTCTCTACGACTGTTTGTTGGAATACGCGATTCCTGTTTGCATGCATGACGGCAGCCCTAAATGAGTCAAGTGTCTCGGCGGTGATGAGTTCAGTCATCATGAAGGTAGGTTTTTTCTGTATGTACTTAGCCGAGGAGTTTTACACACTAAAATCACGGAAAAGTGGTCACTCTAAGCATAGTTTAGAACATCAGCGGAAAGACTTCAGATTCAATTCTAGTTATCAAAAGATCTAGAACTGTGGCAGATGTAGGTGTTATACGGGTGGGTGTAATTATCACATTAGTCAGTAGATACGATTCAAGAAGGACAAACAATTCTTGAGTTTTATTGGATGCCTCCTGGATATAAATATTAAAATCACCACTAAGTAGAACATGATAATGGTTTTCTCTTGCGAACTGGAAAATTTGTTCCAAGTTAATCAAGAATTTCTCAACCCATTCCTGCGGAGGCTGATAAACCAAAATGAACAATAATTTGTTACTTAACAAACACAACCCCAAAAACACAAACACAATTTCAATCGCCCAGAAATGCAAAAAAAGCACAGTTGCTGTGTAATGCCGGTGCGAGAGCCCTAAATAATAGAAGTTAATCCAAATCCCTTTATTACGGTTCTCCATACAACATCAGCCCTCATAAGTAGGCATCATCCTCATAAGTAGCCGCTTAAAAGTCCTGGGTTGAGAATTGCACAAATAAGTGGGGAGCAATAAAATACTAATATTATAATGCAATTATTAATACTACTATTATGCAATTAAAACGCCAACAAGCAGGCATGGCAACATTTTACACATTTTTCGAACCGGGTGTACTGAAAGTTAAGCCTAAAAGATGCCCATGCAACTCATCTGCGCATATATCAATAAAGAAATAAAACAGTTTTAAGAGCGCAATTCAGTGACAATGGTATGCCCACACACAAGAAAATGAGATATATAAGTTTAGGTTAGTTTGGCATTTGTGTCAAGCAGGAAAAATTGTTCGAGAACTGTCGATTAGAAAAGTGAGCGGATATCATCTGCTTCAATTCGCAGTTGTCGGGTTCATAGAGGATTGGACTGATAAAGATCATATATGTATGAAACTAAACGTTGCATAACATTGTTAACTATGGCAAACATTAATATAAGTAATCCATCAACATTCCAGAGCGAGCAAAAATCATTACACTCCTGCTCCTTCCAAGTAACGTAGGAACGCAGTAACAATGCTCTTGGTTTTCGTTGGCCAGAGCTGAACACATTTTTTTTCTTATCTCTAGCGTTTCTCAAACGTACAGACCTGCTTTAGGTTGATCGCCGTCTGACTTTCATAAGAATGCAAACAAAATACCGGCACCTTCCCTTCCAATCATGAAGCAACCCACCCACCCAGAAAACATTTGATTGCGGTTCGTAATTTGTCTTCTCAATGTTTACGATATGATTTTTCTTAGGCGCTCTTTGTTGCTCCCGTAAAACGTGTAGCCCAATTACAGTTGCATTTACTTGAAGCTGCGTGGATAAAGGGGCATGAACGCAGAGACCAGCAACGCTGATAAGACAAACTTTGGCAACTTTAGATCCAGTGCCTCGGCGACTAGCTCTTTTCGTGCCTGGTGACGTCACTGCCAGCAGCGCCATGCCGAAAATGTTGCCCAGAAATGGACCGACTTTCAGCATGCCCTCTTCGCACCAGCACAGTTACGCTGGCATCTCGCTGTAACCGCACCTCTAAACATTTGGAGGTCAGTCTTGTTCATAAACTTCATTCAGTATCAGGCTCTTGAAATCCCCACTGCTTCCAAATAGTTTAGTCGTGTTAACATCAGTGGAAATAGCTCACAATGCTTGGTATGTGAATGAGACATTGATGTCTATTCCTGTCCGAGGTGCAATGAATGCAAATTCGTGTATCATACCGGAAAATCTTCAGGTGTCAAAAAAATTCAGTTCTTATTGGCAATGAGGAAAACAACCAAAAACGATGGCTATGTCAAATGCTGCACGGGTAATTTCCGCCGTGGGTTAAATCAAGAGCCCAAGTCAGACTCTTCACCTAGAGCTATGAATTAGAAATCTGATGATGTAGTCTCTGATAATGCCCTCATTGTACCACACTTTCTATCAGAGCTACTTCTGCTCCTTGCCCAAAAAAATAGCAAAAAACAGCAGAAAAATATTGAATCGGCTGTACTGCTTATGTCATAGAAATATGGCAAGATCTTGGCAGAGTTCAGAAGTTATGAAGTTGAGAATAACGTACTTAAAAAAACATGCAGGCTCTTAAACTTAGGGAGCAGTCTGAATCGCACACTGGCAAGGAACAGTAAAAAATGAGGAGTGAAGAAGCCGCAAATAGAGCCTAGATCCATAGAATTATACAAGCAGATGATCAAAGGCAAAGATGATAAAAGATGATAAAAGGTAAATCATGCGGCTAAAACAATAAAATTCTTCTCCTGACTAATGATGACATCCTTGCCATTCCCCGCTTACCGGATAAAACTGGACAGACAGCAGACATTATTGTTGGGTTTTTTAAACAAACAAGTGATGAGCGGTTTTAGATGAGACGTGACATAAGGAGTAGCCCACCTTCAATCTCTAATTTAAAAAATCTAACCAAGCTGTAAATAACTCTACATTTAAGGCAAATAAATGGGCTAAAGCAAACGAGTTACAGTTACTATCGCATAGAAAAAGTCGAATATCTGCCCCACGAGCTAATGAGGGACCGCTTGGCGCTTCAGTCTTTGAGTGATCTTGAAAACATCGACGTTGGTGATCCTTAGGTTGGCATTTTATGACCCCAGAGAAGTAGTTACCCTCAAATAGTAATAAAGGTTTTGTTTAAACTGAATCTGAAACTTCTTTAAAAATATTTCAAGCTTATATACACACCAAAATTGATACCAAAATGTCAGCCTGCGGACTTTGCTCAGTGAAGTGAACATCAATTACAAACTCTCAACAAAACCAATTCTCAGATAGTTCGTGCCAACTGAGTTGCGAAAAAACAGTTATTTTCGCCCAAAAAACAAAATCTTGCTTCTGAAGAATTCTATTTGCTTGTTCGACTTCAGTTACGGCGCTAAATGTTGCCAGGTCACAGCGGGAAATTTTAAGAGTTAAATTATAATCGCTATGTGATAGCTATAAATACGAACACCTAAGTTAGCACTATTACCAGTGCAACACACATATAGCTTTAATTTGTGTTCAGAACTGAGAATGCAAAACAAACAACAGTGTACTAACGAGCCGAGTAGAAATTTTTTGAAAAAGAACACTTAACTCACGACACACTAATATTGAAGATTTTTAACATTGAAACATTGGAACATTTTAACATTTTGAACATCAGAGCACAGGAATTCGGTAAATTAGAAGCGCCTATCTTCATTTACTGACCGTTATAACGTTATATGTTCATCGCAATACGGATTTCGAAAGAACAAGTCGATAAAGCTGGCACTTTTCGCTAAAAAATAATTTTTTCTAGAGAATTTCGAACGCAAAATTGTGGTGCTCGGATTATTTCTGGAGATTTCAAAAGCGTTTCATCTTATTAACCATAAAATTCCCCTTACAAAACTTGATCATTACGGCAATAGGGGGATAGCACAAGATTTATTCACATTCTATCTGCAACATACATTACAGTTTGTACTAATCGGAGGTCAAAAGTCTGCTGTTCAATTAGTAAAATCAATGTCCCACAGGGTAGTATTCTGGGTCCGTTTCTATTTATCCTGTATATAAACGAAATAGTGCGACTAGATAAAACGGCTCACTATATAATCTATGCAGATGACACTACCTTACCTTTTTTCAGATAACTCATGCGGGAATTTAGCTACTAAAGACAACAACATACTCTCAAAAATAAACACTTGGCCGCAAATAATTGCTAATCACTTAACCATCCCAAAGCAAAAGCTGTTCTGCTTCACCCCTGTCACAGGCATATTCAACTGTCGCATATTGTCTGAAACGATACTGATAATGAAATACTAAATACTTTTAAATAACTAGGTGTATACTTTTACGAAAATAACATATGAGATGAAGAAATAAAGTATATTGTTTATAAGTTGTCCAGAACTATTGGCATCATGCGCTGTCATTGCTATTATTTCCTTACTTCTGTTCATGTACTTTTATATATCTTGATTTTTCTCCACAGTAAACTATGCCTCTTTGGTATGGTTAACTAGAACAGCAACAAACAAAAGCAAACTGTTAATATTGCAGAAACGGGTCTCACGTCTGGTCTGTAATGTTCCGTATTGCTGCCTTACTGTACACTTTTTAAAAAGCACAATATCGTTCCTTATACATTTTTATGCAATTGCCAACTATGCCGCTTTTTTAAACTCGAAATATTAAAGAATATTGATGCATTAACTAAACTAGCAGATTTGCAGATAAACTCCACCAGTTATAACGTGCGTTATTTGGAACCCCGTAAGTCACTAAATGTCGAACAAACGGCGACAAACAGATGTTAAAAAAATTTTGCCGACGTCTTTAGTCACCTTTTTATGGAAGCATATACCGACATAGCCACAGTTTCATTAAAGAGATTGCGTGTCATGTTTGTATAAGAATGCTTTCTGTGGTTTTCGTTTTCTTTGACTTTTGTGTTGTGTTTTGATGCAATCCGAGCCAACGCTCGTATGAATATATGCATCCCCTTCGCCGCACGCAGCTTCATTGCTCTGTAAGCTGGGAGGTAAGGACCCCTCAAGCTGTTTTAACAGCTTTTCACCTGCCCTCCTAGCAACATTCATTTTGTTGCGGAATAAATTACAATTTCGATTTCAATTTATCCTCAACGCACAAATTATTCAACGGAAACTCTAGCAACATTCCTCAGTGATGCAACACCTACCTAAAAAGTAATATTCATGTTTTCGGACTGATGATAAAACAAGGCTGTCTTTTTATACAGTACTAATGTTCATGTTCGAAAAATGTTGGTTCTTCAGTCAGTTCAGTTTTCACTTACCACTGACTGTATCGCGAGTACATGTTTGCTAAGGAATATGTTATTATTTTTTGTACAAACGCGACAGCCTCCAGACATTGCGAGTTTTCTTTTTCACATGCGTTTAAAGTGTCATTAGCTGTCTATGAGTTTCTTTTCGCGCCTTTCTTTGGTAGCTGTCATTTTTGTTATAGGTGACTAGAACACCCCTCTTTCGAACTTGTTTCTGTGTGTCCTGCATGCCGAGTTACTTTTGTTAAAATTAAGAAAAGTTTTCCTTTATGATGTCCACCTATTCTGATTTTCTTATATTGTGCTCAGCTGATTATCACGTGACCCACTACTGTTTGTAGTGGCCGACTTCATGTCAAGCTGCGAAACCTGGCTTTTTATTTCACCCACTTTGTCCCATGTAAATGGAATTGAATTTTAACGAAATCTTCTAACTCCTGTTTAAGGCACATTAAAGTTAACATCATTCGGGAAAAGCGATTTCGGGGATTTTATGACGTAAAGTCGAGGAGCGATTATAAGGAGAACTTTCAGAAAATGCTAGTTCGAATAGTTTGCCTTCGAGGAAGGAAAAGGGAGCAGCGTACCGGACGTGGACCCGCGTAGTGCTGGCCTTCAAAGGCTGTGCTAGCGCGGCTAAGATCGCGTTATCTGTTGCATCGCTCTAAGACTATGTGCGCTACAATGATTCAATGGCCTTATCGCGTGCAAGCCTCGACGGGCTGCGACTTGGAAAGTAATCAAATCTCAAAGTAGCTGCATCCGCTCGAGCGTCGGTCTCAACAACGAGCAGATGCGGGCGTCAGTACGAGGGAGCGAGGTGGAAAAGGAGTGGCCCCAGGAGCGCGTTGTCACTCCCGACCTGCGCCACAGATTGTATGGCTGTGTTTGTCAGGGATGAGACCCGTAACATGTCCAGCTTGACACAACACAGAAAATTTACACACCTGCACCATTCACTCAAGAGCGCGTACAGCTTCGGCTGGTTCTGTGCTTGAATGCGGTTTTCGGCAGAAGTGATTTGTGGTGATGAGTGAGTTCCTGCGACCAACTCCGAGCATATTTCAACCAAGTTACTTTCGTTAAACAGTACACCAGTACTTCAAACACATTGATGCTTACATCTCCTCTCGACCACTAGAGACTACCGTTTTTTAATAATAATAATTAGATTTCAAGGAAAGTTAATGGCGCAGTATCTGTCTCATATCGTTGGACACCTGAACCGCGCGGTAAGGGAAGCGATAAAGGAGAGAGTGAAAGAAGAAAGGGAGAAAGAGGTGCCCTAATGGAGGGCTCCGGAATAATTCCGACTACCATGGGGATCTTTAATGTGCGCTGGCATCGCACAGCACACGGGCGCCTTAACATTTTTTTAGAAACTTCGTTTCTGTGCTCCTCCAAAGAGGGACTCGTACGTACGTGCCCATTCGCGTAACCCTATTTACAAGCCACCCGTTTTCTCAGCGGTTTTGGGTGAAGGAATACTGTTGTCACGTCTCTCATCGTAGTATAGAAGCACTAAAGTCTCGCGTCTTGTCTGCAGCAGATTCGTTCGCAGTGTTTCTCGCCGTAGCGCGGCAGGACGTGCAGGCACTGTTTGTGATGGCTATTCGAGCAAATATCAGATGTGGCCGCCAATCGCTAGTACGAGAACTGCCCTGGCTTGGTCGGTCACAGTGGTTGCTTGAAGCAAGATCTCCGGCTTAAGTTTAAGCAAGTTATAAAAAATGTGCGAACGTTGAGGCAGCGATCGAATATCGAGCGATAACCCACCTAACATAGGTCGCTGGATCGAATCCCTGCATCGAGCGAAATTTTACCTTAGCAAGTAAACTTATGCGGCACGAAACTCGAAATCGTGTGCCACCACACTGAACACTCTGCAACAAACGGTTGAGCATCAACGTTTATATGAAGATTCGTAACAAGGAAGAGGGGATACATAGGTCGCTGGTTCCAATCCCTGCTTGAGTTAGATTGTAACTGAAATAGTAAGTTTATCTTGCACCACTTTGTCTCGTATGACGCCATCCGGAACATTCTCCGGAAAATGATTGGCCCACAAATTTTACAATAATTTCGGGACCTATTGGCCCGACTTCAACGCCTGCCAGATAGAGATATATATAGCAGATCGACAAAGTTGGGTCCCGAGTCGCAGTGCTCTGACATTACGCTCATGCCTGTTACTATTGTATTTCATTATGTAACCACCTCGGTTACCATGGCAACCCCTGGGATACAACGTCGTTGCTATAGCGGCCGCCATCTTGGATCCTATCCATGGAATCAGCATAACTCGGAGGCTCGAAACGCGACCAGTTGAGCCAACGGTCTAAAATTTTGATCGACGTGCTGCATGGAAATAACGAACAAACATGACCAAATCTGCTGCTATGCAAATTAGGCGCTTCTAGCACACTTGAAATCTCTAGCTTTATGGCACGTAACGAGATTTTAATTCCCTCTCGAAAAAGTTAGAGTGCTGAAAGTGTCAAACAAGCACGCTGTGTGGCTTAGAAGGAAACCTGGCCTCTAGCAGTATATTTGCAGACTAATGCAACATGTACTAAATGACCAACAATAGGAACCAATTCGTAGTGCTTAGGCAAATTCGTTCCGCACAGTTTGAAGGGAGAGATTCCTACCCATATGTTTTCTTATTGGCGCGAGCTTAGAACAGTCCTTGCCAACTTAGTAGCATTAAGGGCAACCTAATTCATAGTCACTGTTGTATTTGCTCCACATTTGTTTTTCGTTTTTTAGCTCCAACTGAACGTTGACTCCTATCACGAGTAAGCACTGAGGGCTGAAGTTAGTGCGACATTTTGTGCATCAAGTAACAGCACCTTCGTTGTTGTTTTGACAATGTCTACGTAAATAAATGAAGACAGGTCTCTTGAGTGTTCTCATGATGGCAACGAAATAAAATCTTGAAAAAGTGATCTCTTCTCCTTCCTGGTTACTATGCTCCTGTTCAGAATTTCCTTCTGGCACTCGTTGTGACCGTTTCCAACTCTGCTTGTTCTTAAAGCTCTCCATACGAGAGGAGGGTAATGTGCTCCTTGCTAGTTGCCTCAAAAATCCATGAGACCAGGGTCCAGAAATATGCCAACAGGCTGGAGTACATGTGCGCTTAAACCAAAAAATCTTACTTTCACATACCTCCGAATGTTCTTTGACAATCCCGATTTTCCAGCTCCACAAGCCTCTTTAAGAAGCAGCACATCAATGTAGTAAATTGAGACCATGAAAAAAGCAAATCTTTGATGAGCCACAGGCTAAGCAGCAGAAGTTCATTTCCACTCATTTGCAGCACCTACGGGAACTCCACTATTTGATACCATTCAAGAGTGCTCCGTTTGTCCGCACAACCTGCTTCAGCCAATTTAAATGCCACGGCTGAATTCAGCTTATCGAAGCGGGCTACCATGGCGTATTTTCTGTCAAATCTTGTAGGCATGCCTCCCATTTCCTCCAGTGGTTCCTTCTGTCCATTGTTTGTAGTTATCACCTTTTTCTTCTTGCACATCTACTTCCCTTGTGGCGCCTACCAATGATTTTACTTGCTTTTGCAGGCAGGTTTGCAAACGCGTTCTTTCTTTATTCGCATCTTGATCACTAATATGTACGATAAACCTCGTAACAAGCAATCTGCACACATGAAACTGGCACATTCGCGGAAGATAATATCCGAGCATTGTCAATTATTGGAAAGAATACAAGTTCATTTGTATTCTGCGCTCACAAAGCAGCGCAGGTTCACTGCTATGTGGTTTGCACGAAGATGACGCGACGCAAGAAACTATGCGGCACGAAGTTCACTAAACACATGGCACCTCAAAGACATTGAACTTCTAAAGCCGCAACGTCCAGCCATCAGTTCTAGTGACGATGCTACATTCAGGTTCAAGATGCTGCGCAATTTCTCAGGAATTTGCGCATTACCGAGCTTTGGCAGGAAGGTCATTTACAATGTCGAACCACAGAGGACTTTGATATCGAGTAGCACGTATCAAATTTGGTTGGTGGGTATCACTTACAAAGACAAAAGATATTCAGCTTGTGAGTGCACTGGGGCAAGGGCTCTCATATATCAGACGTGGTCATAAAGAACTAGAACTTGCCGGTTTTGTCTTAGAAGCAGACCGCTGTTGGGAAGGAGATGCGCCACACTCGCATTCTTCGTGGTCTCCTCGATGTCTTCGAGGTGGTTGTTTAAAGATCATGTGATGGCTGAAGTTGCGACAACCGCTACACACCAGACGCAGCTATACGATCCCTCGTTTTTAATGTTCATCGAAACCCCATTTGCCTGTGTTTCTTTCAATATTACATGATGGCAAAGGTATTCAGGGCGACGAAGGGCCGAATGCATGAGAAAGCCGCACCGCTCACAAACTATCACAAGTGCGCACCACAGCGTCGTCCTAGTTCTCAAAACATTTCGTCGTCCTCGAAACATACGTAGTCCCCCTCCCCTCTCGCAGCAAAAGCGCACTACCCTTGCGTATTACACGGGCAAAGCAGAGTTCGAGAAATAATTTTTGAGGTGTGAGACATGAATGATGTCGGTGCGGAGTGGAGCGGGCGGGGACTGTGGTGGAGCGGTGTGATCCCGTATATCACCACGTAACAGGTCGTACGATTCGGAAAGCGCCGTATAGCGTAGAAGTGTTTTACAGAGTCCCAGACGGCGGAACGAGACCCAAAGCAAGACAAGCGAGCCCGGAGGGTAGATGACGTCACGATGGAGACAGTCATGACGGCGTTTGTGCGAACCTTGAGACGCGAAAAACCTGCGAGCTACAGTACGGGCGGCGCCGGAGTGTGCGATGGCATTCTCGGCATAAGTAACCATGGAGGAGGTGGCGTTCGGCCAGGCCGTTTGTCTGTGAGTTGTAAGCCGTGGCGAAATTATGACGGACGGAGCACGAGCTGAGAATTTCGGCGGCCACTTGGTATAGAAAGTAGCGGTCGCTATCATGGAGCAGGCGACGGTGAGCACCGTGATGGAGGATGACGTCGTGCAGCAGGAAGTCACCGAAATCAGTGGCGCAGCTGCTTGGGATCGCTTGTGCGATAGCGCAGCACGGCATGTAGTTGTTCGCGACGGCGATCTATTTGTTTCCTTAGCAGACACCGGAAAAAGGCCGAGCAGGTTGAGGCCGACACAGGAAAACAGATCTATCGGGATGTCAATCGGCTGATGGTGGCCAGGAGCGAGAACCGAAGGCATCTTCCGGCGCTGGCACAGCTCGCAAGCAGCTATAAAACGCCGGACAGAGCGGTAGAGACCTGGCCAAGTGATGTGGTGCCGCACTCTGTCGTACGAGCGGGATACGCCAAGATAACCTGCCGTGGGAGCACCCCGGATGTTTTCAAGGACGATAGAAAATAAATCAAATCAAATCAGTTATTATTCTTCTGTACGCGTACACATTCATACATTCTGATCTAAGTACATTTTGCTCTTTGGCTGATCAGGCAGCAGGTGGAGAAATAACTTTCTATAAATACATTTCATTTCTAAACAGTCTTGCTAACAGAGACAAAAAAAGTCTGATCACAAAACAGCACATATGAAACAACTCAAGCTATACACAAGGCAATACGTTTGCACAACAATTTTTTATGTCCATCGTCATCCTACACTTGTTATTTTCATTACATAAATCATCGGGAATTTTATTAAATACAGCTGGTACATAGTTTGTATAAACCCGTGGTTTCACAAAACGTTCCCTTTTTCTCAAGGTGGCTTCTTTTTTTACGGGAGTCATATATTCATTTGAATAATAATACCGCGTTAACACAACAAAGTGGAAGAGTTCACGAACGTGAAGGATGCCTAACTCATCGTATTTCCCTTTCATGTCAACCAAGTGTAGTCTTGTGGCGTAAGATATAGTGTTCACTATTCTTTTTAGGATAACATTTAATGCTTCTTTCTTGTATTCGGAGCAGGTACCATATACAGTAATGGCGCACTTTGAAACAGGTTCTACTAATGCTGTATAGATCAATCGTCTAAGATGAAGCGGAGATTTTCCACGAAGGTGATACATCATAGCCGCAATGGCCCTTATCATTCTAGAGCGGTAGACGAAGTGGTCGCTCCATGTGAGGTAACAATGACGCGGTTGCGGTGCAGGATTCCAAGTTTGAATTTGTATCTATGCAGGTGTGGGTTGACACCGACGAACCTATGTGACGCATGTGGGGAAGTTGAATCTTTAGACCATTTTCTGCTCTACTGCCCAAAGTTCGCACTCCAGAGAAATATTTGCCTGGAGGTCCCTCTCTCCACTTTAGGGCTCCCTTTATCTTTGCCAGTATTATTATCGTTTGGTGCGAACGCCAAGGAATTTACATGGGGTTTTATTTGTGGGTTTCTCCACGATTACATAATTGCAACTGGTAGTTTGATGTGCTAATTCTTTTAAACTTCTACGAGCTCTTCTTTTTTCACCAAAATGCTGTCTGTTATTTAAATGTCAATATTGTTCTGTTGTTTTCATTCATTGATTTTTCAAAATTCACGATTGGTGCTACAATTTTGTCGTCATCTTCCATGGAAACTTCTTTGTTAATTCAACTATACCTTGGCCAATCCCACCGCATGTGTATGTGCCATATACCTTGGGTGAAGAAGAAGAAAAAGATGTGAGGTGTTGGTCAAAGTGGATGCCCAGATAGAGAACTCTCCTCTCCATTTGCATAGCTTTATAATTATACTGGTAACAATGGGATGCGTGAAGATACAGTGGTTGGTATAAAATAACAATTTTATGGGGTTTTTAAAGCATATCAGTTTTGTTTTGTTAACGCTAAAAAAGGAAATTTTGCGAGAACCAGCCAAACAGTCCACTTATATCTGTTTAAAATGACTCCACGCCTGTACGATAATCAGTAGCTTCATGTGCTAACGCTGAAACGTCAGCGTATTGAAAAATGCTTGACTTAAGCTGTAATAAACCCAAATCAGATTCATATACAATAAAAATCAGTGGGCCAAGTGTACTTTCTTGAGGTACACCGAATTTCACATTTTTTAAATCTCCGCGCGTATTATTAAGCATCATACACTGCAATATCTGTAAAATAAATGACAAAAAAACTTGTTAAAATGACCGCAAAAAACAAACTGAGCGTACGTTTTTGAGTAATAGCGCATGGTCTATCGTGTCAAATGCCTTAGTTAAGTCCAGAAATAAGGCTAACACAATGCAATTATTCGCTAGTGCATTGTAAACATAGTCTGAAAATTCTTCAAGAAGTGTAGTCGTACTTCTATTCCTTGTGAAGCCAAATTGCGCAGCATTGTTCAAAGAGTATTTTTCACAGAATGATTCCATAACATATGCAACATGCTTTTCCATATTATGTGCAGGTGTTAGAGAACTACGAGCAAGAACTCAACACCGTCTGACCGCATATTGCGCCGGTAGATGATCTCGTGGAGCGCAAATTCGGCGAAGGAAGCATCAGAGCACTGGCGGCGAGACGTTCGATGAGGGAGAATAGCGAGGTATCTAAGCGCTGTTCTTGAGCAAAGTTGCGAAAGTCATATAAACAAAACGCAGGATTTCTGCGTCATGGTGCAAGCGGCAGGGCTTCTGGACGACAGAAGATATATATTTTTGAATGCGAAAAGCCCAGCGTCTAAACCGGCCAGAATGGTCCTTGATCGAAGACAGCCAGCACAAGGCTTGATGACTCTTTAAAACAGAAAAGGGGTAGCCGACAAGTAAAGGCGGGAGTCGGCAATTTCCCAAACGATGGCGAGGTTTACTTACGGGCCCGTTCGTCGAGTCGCTTTCAGTATCCAGAACGGAGCTCAATGAAGGAAATGTAGCTGGCGCAGTGCAAGCAGTCGAGATACTGTAGAAGCTTGAGCAAGTTGGTGTGACATTGTTTTTCAGCAGCGCAGTGGACAAAGGACAAGACAAGTGCACACACACGGCACTCAACTTACAACTGGTTTTTTATTGAGGCGATTTCCACTACTTAAATGCAGTGGCAACCAATCTCAAATGAAGATAGATAGAAAAAACAGATTGGCGATAACAACAATTCCTGAGCACAGGTGTACAGTGGCACAAGACGAGCGGCGCACGTTTTTCTATTCTCATCAAGGAAACGTAGTTCTTTACCAGACAGAGCTATCGAGGCAACGCTTACGCATTCATCTTTCAATCTATGGATTTCATGGGCTTCAATGATTTCACGAGTGATTTTTTGTATCATTATCTGACAGCACTCGACAGGGACTGAAAACAGGATAACACGGCACTTTCTTGTTCTTTTTTCTTTCCTCTGTGCACTCTATTCAATGAATGCCAAGGTGACGGGATGTGGTGCAGCTCACGTTTTTGTGTTCCTGCAGCCGTTCGCTGAGTCAACGACCAGTTTTTCCCGTGTAGTGCTTGCCACAATTTGAAAAGGATGGGCGCGCGTGCCGATGTAAACGTTGTTTTTTCCGCGCCCGATAAGCTCCCCAAACTCTGCCATATTGTAAACAGCAGCAATGTAAGGGTGGTAGGTGGCGATAAGAAACACCAAAAAGGTTTTGTACCATGTAGCAACAATGTTGTGTACAGGTTTTCGCTTTCATGTGGCAAGCAATACACCGGACAAACTGGTCGTTGCCTCAACGACCGGCTGCGGGAACACAGCAACAACGTGAGCGGCATCGCATCCCGTCACCTTGGCATTCATTGCAGACACTGCACTGAGGAAAGGAAAAAGGACGAGAAAGCGCCGTGTTATCTTGTTTTCAGTCAGTGCCGAGTGTTGTCAGATAATAGCATAAAAATCAGTCGTGAAATTTTTGAAGCCAATGAAATTCATAGATTCAAAGATGAATCCGTAAGCGTTGCCTCGATAGCTCTTTCTGTAAAGAACTACGTTTCCTTGATGAGAATAGGAAAACGTGCTCCACTGGAATTGTGCCATTGTAGACCTGTGCTCAGAAATTGTCATTATCGCCAATCTGTTTTGTGTATCTGTCGTTTCATTTGAGATTGGTTGCAACGGTATTTAAGTAGTGGAAATCGCATCAATAAAAACCAGTTGTAAATTCAGCACAGTGTCTGTGCACTTGTCTCGTCCTTTGCCCCTGCGCTGCTGAAAACAAGCAGTCGAGAGCGTTCCCAATTCGGGGGGGGGGGGGCGTAGACATCTTTGTTTGTGATGGTATTTAGATGGCGGTAATCGATACAGAACCTCAAAGTTTGATCATTCTTTTTGACAAGAGCGACAGGCGACGCGCATAGACTATTGGAAGGCTCGATAATCTTCAGCGTCAACATCTTGACCACCTCCGTCTGGATGACACAGCGCTCAGAGAGAGAAAGAGAGAGACTCTATAGAGGCTGTCGGTGAATAGGTTCGACATCTCCGGTGTCCATCCTGGGGGCGGCAAGAGAGGTATGCCCAAGGGCGCAGTCACCGACATCGAAAATGCCGCTGTATAGAGACAAGAGGTTATGAATGGCAGTGGAGTCCTCAGGGCACAGCCTGTTCGCAATCATACGCGAATTGGGATCCTCACGGGACGGCGGTGATGCAGGAAAATTGGAAACGTCCGGTGGTAGGGCAAGAATAGGGCAGAAACTGTGCTATCGGTCAATGGTGATATGCATGTGAGCAAATGAAATGCCGGCGTGGAGAACATGAGGAGACAGGCTGATGTTGAGTACAGGGAGAGAGGCACAATTCTGGGTGATATGGACAACGTTGCTGCGAAAGACGATGTTACGCTGCAGAATCACGGCGGTGATAAAACAAGCGACGTAGTCTCTATTATTGATTGGTGGAGAAGGAGAGACAGGAATGTAGACGGCAGATTGAGGCTGCAAACGAGCAAACACCGTGGAGTGAAAGCGAGAGGAATGAGTGGAGTGGTCGGAGAGGGGAAGCAGATCTAATCAGAGGATGTTAGAGGAACAGGCCAAAGGCCAAAGGAACACGTCCTGAGGGCAGGTGGTCAGGACGGTAAACAGAACAGGAACATCAGACCGGAAACGCTGACTCGTGTATTGCAAATTCCATTCACGGCAGCAGTGCTGGCTTCAGCGACGTAAAGGGTGCGCGTGGCGGCAGGCGTTAAATTTTTCTTGAGACGGCGGCGGAGAGAAGAGCTCAAAACGGACATGTGGATACCGGTATCAATGAGGGCAGTACCGGAAACACATCCCCACAAACATTCGGGGGAATACTGTGAGGAGCGAGGGACAAAAGAGGATTTTCTCGCCGGTTCAATGATGCAGCGTCACCTCCGGGGGCTGCATTGCCTAGTTTTCTTAGAAGTGGCGGGAGTTGGATGGAGGTGAGCTGTAGCGGGCGAGAGAACGGGAGTGCCGACCTTGCGCGGATTTTTAGCGGCTGGAACCACGAGCATGAGGAGCGGCCTTGTCAAGGAGGGGATCTGGAAGAGGTGAGTAACATCGCGGGGCGTAGTAGCTGCTGCGATCGACGAAGGAGAAGGAACGGGGTAGCGAACACCAACGGCTGCGGCAGTGAGGGGAGATGTGTCCGATGCGCGGGCATGTAAAGCAGATAGGGCGATCATCAGGGGTGCGTTATTTATCGAGCGATCAGGTACGATGGCTTGCGTTGCTGTCAGAGATAGAGCTGATTCAGTAGACATGGTATTAGTGCCAAGGTGTCGGCCACTCCGGAGACCCAGCTTGGGGCCTGGGATCGGATTTGGAACCTCCACCGAATGTTACGTGATGGCAAAGGTATTCACCGAGGCGAAGGGCCGAAGGCTTGAAGCAGCTTAACCGCTCACAAAATATCACAAGAGCGCACAGCAGTGTCGTCGTCGTTCTCAATACACTTCGTAGTCTTCCAAACTAACGTAGCGATATGTTCTTGATACAGATTTTATTCGAGATTTGTGCCATGAGGCATAAGTTGAGAAATGGGGAATAAAATGCAGGACAGGAGATCTAAAGTTAAAAGAAGGAGTGGACACCACTTTCTCCTTTCGTTCCGCGTGAGGCATCAAAAGGCTCGGATCCTCCCCGTCGACAGGCGTTCAGAAAGTAGGAAGTGCGAACATGGTTGTATATCATACCAATGCGAGTAGGAAAATACATTGTGCTGCTGATAATGAACGTTAATTCATAATTTTAGCCAAATCTCCCTTACGTAAGAGGCGTGCGAACTCTGGCATTTATTCTTATCTGAGTATCACTTGAGTGGAGCAGTGGTTGTCTCAATAATCGCAAGGCTAATCCACCCAGTCGCTACCAAAAACGTGAGCTGAACTTGAGCTATGAGCCGTTGCCTCCCAACTCGAGCATCAACGCAGAGCATGCTGATACTACTACTCTACTGCGTCGACCAGTATTTAAATGTGCACTAATGAGGATATAGGGTTTTTACTGAGGGAGCTTAATCTATATGCTCCAAGCACTTCCAGGAACTTCAAGATATTATCCTGTGGGGCCGAGTTTTGTTTTTCATCCGTTTAAAGACCCTGGCTTCCGCCTTTTTTAACTCAATCAGGGATTAGAAAATACCAACCAACATGTAAGCATGGCTGTCTTGGTGACAAGCACGCGCTGAATGCCTTTCAGCTAATGTGGTGGCGGCTGGCCGCTCTGTCGTTGGGGTAGTGATACGTGAACTGATCTTGATTAATGTGCGAGTTGTTGACCTCTCTACGTTCAGCCGGAGCAGACGGTTCGAAGTGTCGTCCTTGCAGCAGGAGGCAAGGAGGAAACACTGTACACTTGATTAAGGCTTGGTATTTTGGTGGCCTGCTTCCTGAACCATAAGTACGCAGGGTTGATTAAATTAATACTTGGGCTGTGTTGAAAAACAGCAATAAAATTTACTTTTCAGAGTGCTGAGGTTGAGTCTTGTGAAAGAAAATAGTCCAGACATGTTTTTATATACGCGTCCTGAGTTACGTCTAATTGGCCTGCGCTGAAGCTATTGAGCCATGAAGTCTAGACATAAAATAACAGCGGAAATAAATTTTCAAGAAAGCTCTTTATTCCATACGAACTCACTGCGTCGGAGTCCGACGAAGCGCTAAAGCGTGTAGATGCCCCATTTCTTTCAAAGGCTGACAGCGGGCAGGAGGGAACCACCTGCCGCATTTTCCAGGGGGCAAAGTGGAAAAAGAAAATCTTTGTCTACAAGTTTAGGGGATATAGAGCTGATAGAAACTGCCACCGGAAAGAGAGGGAGACATTGGGGAGGGTGGGAATAACCTAAATGTCTAAATCTTGACTAATGCATCTTTCGCCCAATAAATGCGCAAAGCTGATAAGCTTAGCTCTAGAAACTTTTGTTGTACATTTGATCCAAAATTAGAAAAGTAAAGACTAAGCCGAATCTTTCCGTAATGAACTCAGCATAAAAATGCAGACAAACCTTCACCAATTGAATTGTAGTTATCTAGGCTGTAAGTGTTTTTCGTGTAGAGATTTGTTATAATAACACCTCCCTCTCCACCGCCAAGAAAAAAACATGCTCCGAATGAGCATTCTAATATTGTTGACAAAAGACAGAATAGAAAATAATAGAGAATACGCGCTTATGAGTCAGGTCGGGAAGTTGCGGACAAACTCAGGAATCAGGCAATATCTTTCGCCGAGCTGCCAAAATATTACCAAGTGGCTTTGTGTCATGCAAAGCAAGCCGTCGTAGAAGCCTCCGAGAACGTTAAACATATCTCTCATTTCAAAGGAAAAAATACAGCGCGAACATAGACGACGGACGAAGAAGAGGTCTATGTTCGTCTATGTTCGCGCTGTACTTTTTCATTTAAAATGTACGTAACCCAACTAGCCCAACTTTCCATCCTATTATATCTCGCATCATCTTGTAAGTCAAATGCACCACTGCGTTGTCCGTTGATGCGGTAACAGTCAGAGTAAAAGAAGCAGCGAGGTTGCAGCACCCGTCGCGCCAATTGCACGACGTGTGCCGATAGCGCTGCTCCTGCCGAGTGTTAAGCGCACATCGTTTCCCTTAAGACGTTAAAAATGTCGACTTGCGTCCACAATGGAGTGCTGCAGTGCACAGAACAAATTTCTAGGCAAGTGCGGAAACACGAGCTGCAACTGTGATTGAAACGGTCTAACTGATTGGCCATTTCATTCTAGCATTCTAGCATTGCATTTAGTTTTGAGTGAGATTGGTATAGAAGCATGGTGTATGGCGGAGCATTCTGGCCAATGTCAATGCGTGTGTGTGTCGCTGGAGGATGGCGTGAATAAACTCCTGCTGTAGACACTGAAAAGCCTCTTCTCCTGCCTCGAGCTACCCTGCCTCTCTCCTCCCAGCGGAAGTTGCATGCTCCGCAGCGATTCCCACTGCACATGCAATGACTGCTGGTCAGGGCGTTTGGCTCACTCGAAGCACGAGCCCATGGCCGCTGGTGGCCTGTACCCACCGCAGTAACCACAAAACCGATGAGTGACACCATGAGCCAATGCTGCCTATCGGCTAGTCAAGAAGTGCAAGTGCAGCCCTACGCTACAGCGCTAGCTTTCTCTCTTTACACGTTATCGGCATCGATGTATGTGGTAGCGCTGAAATAGCGCTGCGGCCAGCACCAAGACGAATAGAAAATAATGAATTTGGTGTAGTGGGGCGATCCGCCTTTAGTATATCCTAGACTTTCGAACCGCCTCGGTAGCGTTTGCAGCTCTAGTGCTGAAGTTCTATATAAGGGGTAACGTTTCGTTCGGGTTCCCCAAATATTCATACACTCCTGATGTCGTAAAAACAGCGGCTACGCACGTTCGTAATTCGTGGCTCGCAACAAGTGGCAGCCTTAGAGGGCTTGGGATAGTCAGTCCACAAAACATCCTATCCACTTGAGTTACTCTGCTTCAGGCACTATTATTTCCGAAGCCGAAAAATACAAATTTTTAACGTTTTAATAAATTCACAGCTTAACTCGAGCAACCATGTTGAATACATCTGTTCATCTGCATTAAAAAACTTGGACTTTTGAAACACAAGCTCGAAGGAGCACCCAGTCACGTTATGCTATAAGCTTATAACTCTCTTATTCTGCCCAAACTTGAGTATGCGGCTATTGTTCGGGACGCGTACACCAAAAAAGATATAGCAAAATGGAAAACGTACAAGTACTGGCTGTGTGATTTATTTACAATAAATTCAATAAACCTGATACCGCATCTGGTTTAAGGGCCGCCAACAAAATTAAACATCTCCATATAAGACGGAAGATTCCTAGACTAATATTTATTCATTCACTCATCCAGGGAATGTTTGGAATTTCTTCGAACCCTTATGTTACACATTCAACCAAACGAAAAACGCATCACCGACATACCCATGCCCTAACACCATATTTCCCGAAAACAAAGTCGCGTAAATACTAATACTTTCCGCGCACAATAAACGAGTGGAATGCACTGCCTGAAGAGATTGTCTCAATTGAAAGTTTTGAAAGAACTCTTAGCAATGAGTTTTAATTGCAAATTCATGTGAAATGTGTTTTCTTCGACTTGTTTCGCTCATTCGTGTCATGTGTCAAAACCTTTTGTCTATGTACTAACTTTACGACGTTTGTAAATATGCCTTGTTATCTGCCCTTCTTGCTTGGACCACATGAGGTCTGCCGCATTGTGTAACTAAAAAATAAATAAAAAAATTTCAGACGTTTTATCACCATAGGTGAAAAGGGATGGCATGCAGATTAACATTTGTAGCAAGGCGCACTGGAACTTTGAAGCCTGCCTCGTTGTTTCGCTCACTTCTAACGACAAGTGAGAAATCACATGCGAAGTTCTTGCACTCACGGAAAATATTTGCGCCGACAGAAGACAAGAGCCTTGCAAAGGTCATCGCAAGCGCATACAGCGGTCTCGCTTAAAGTGACAGGATAATAACATCGTCGTTACATATTATATCTTTATTTATGGCGTCGTGCACCATTAGCATCAGCAACCTGGCTAAGCCCACTGCAGAGAAAAGTCCTCTCTCATGTCACTCCAATAACCTCTGTCCTGTGCCTGCTGCACCAACCGTATTCCCGCAAACTTCATCTCATCCGCCCATCTAACTTTCGCTGCCCTGTGCTGCGCTTGCCTTCTCCCTGGATGCACTTCTCACCCTTAAGGAAGAGTGGTTAACTTGCGTTCGCATTACATGCCCAGCCCTAGCCCATTTCTTCCTCTCGATTTAGATTAGGATGTCATTAACCTGCGTTTGTTCCCTCAAACAGTCTGTCCACTTCTGGTCTCTAAACTTTAGACCTATCGTTTTTCTTTCTATGGCTTGGTGAGTTGTACTCAGCTTAAGCTAAATCCTTTTCCTTAGCCACCACGTTTCTGCCCAGTAGGTGAGTACCGGCAAGATATAGCTGTTGTATACTTTTCTCTTGAAGGACATAGGCAAACTGCCATTCATGATCAGAGAGCCTGCCTTATGAGTTCCACCCCATTCTTATTGTTA